>JAJGRW010000392.1:81692-97199 GCA_025461045.1 Carex parvula | reverse complement strand
TGGGACCCCCTGACTATAATAAGAAATAAATCATTAGTCTTTTTGATTGGTTAATTCTCTTTTGCTTTTTACAGTTTATAGTTTATACTGATGTCATAAAATATGTATATAATACTCTTAGTGAGAGTCTGAAAGAGAGATACCAAGGCAACCGAGTCACGAGCTGCAAGAGCGACTACATCGGCGCAGGAGACAACGACGCTGCAAGCCTTGTCGATGAGAGCTCGGATGTCATTGATGGCCTTAAAGGCTGCAGATCTTAGTGTCAGGTTGGGTGGTGCCTCCTGCTCGCCGGGTCCACTGGCGGAGCCATCAAGTAGGACCGATGCATCACATCCCTGCACATCAAATTATCAATCCAACAAGCAAACCTAGCTATTAGTCTATTTTTTTACTGTTTTAATTCAAGATAAAAATTGAACACTGATATGTTAGTTAAATAGTTATATATACATATCTGAAATTAATTAGAGGTTGATTTAAACAATACCATTTTGAAGCAGTGATCAATGATGAATAATGATAAAAAAAAAATGTAAAGTAGCTTAAACATAAAGTCTGTAAAACTGTTTTTGCACATTTTTTTCTTCCTTATTTTTTCCTGGTTTTCTTTTTAGTTTTTGTTGGGAAAAACTAGGCAAGTGTTTGCAACTCATTTTCCAGTACCTGCACAAAGCAATCATGGAAGTGGAGGCGGAGAAGGCCAGCAGCAAGGCCGATGTCAGTTTTGAAGGTGTTCCTTAGGTAGTTCCTCACGATCAACTCCAATTGCGGGCAAGTCGACTTGTAGAAGCTGAACGACAGGCCTGTTTCCAGTGGTGGGTATGTGAAGGAGTCAGCATTTACTGCAAACGGAGTTCCTGAAAGTGAACTTGCAAGAAATAAGGTCACAAAAAAGAAGTTAATGATAGTTGCCATTGAGCAAGAACCTTGTTCTTTCAGGTAAGTGTTTGTGAATTAACGATTCAAAGACAAATACCCTATATTTATAGGCAGCAACTGAGTTCATGGATATGAGAAAGTGGCTAAACTAGACATGCATCTTTGTTCCCAATTGTTTCGCCAATTTAGAGATAATACTAGAATAGGGTCATGTAGACGCATTATTTTAAAGTGCTAGAAAAAATGCTTTAACTAATGGTTTTTTTTTTTTTTTTTTTTTTGCAAAGTACTAAACTACTAATGCCGACATTTTTATAATATCCAAAGTTAATTACAAATTAATAATTATACCCAGAATACCTGAGTTTTTCCAAAAATGTCCAAACTCATCAGTTTGTGGCTGGTTTCCTCTCCCTCATAAACCGGCAATTTCCTCTCTTTTTTTTTTAGAGACACTATGAAGAGCAATATAATGAAATCTAATATTGAAAATTCGAATTTTTTGTTTAAATTATTTTTGTTTAAAAATTTGTAATTATACATCAAAAGAAGTAATCTAACAAATAATTTAAACAAAAAATTCGAATTTTCAGTGTTAGATTTCATTATCTTGCTCTTCATAGTGTCTCTTAACAAAAATAGTTTCTAATTATAAATCAATATGAAGATAAAAGATAAATAAAAATAGTTTCTAATTATACATCACTATGAAGACACACAGTAATTTACCGGAATTTACTGTATTTTAGCGTAATTTAATGTAATATAGTTTAATTCAATATAATTTTAAGTAATCTAGTGTATTTTAGTATAAATATGCTAATTATAAATCAAAAGAAGTAATCTAACAAATAATTTAAACAAAAAATTTGAATTTTCAGTGTTAGATTTTATTATCTTCCTCTTCATAGTGTCTCTAATGAAAAAAAAAAAAAAAAAAAAAGAGAAAACCGGCCATTTTGTGGCCGGTTTATGGGGGAGAGGAAACTGGCCACAAAATGACAGGTTTGGACATTTTTTGGAAAAACTCAGGTATTCTGGGTATAATTATTAATTTGTAATTAACTTTGGATATTAATAAAAATGCCGGCTACTAATGTGTTAATGTTGTTTATAAAATATCGGAAAGTACGTCAAAATAATTTCTATTAATTTATTAGGAGAACTATTGCAAATAAAACATAAAATGAGAATAATCAGAGTTGCAAAATAATAACATTTTAAATAAAGTAAAAGAATAATGCATTGATATATTTACTCGAGTACTTTTGTTGGTTTTGGTATTTGTCCAAATTTCAGTCATCACAGTCACTGTCTGAGCTAATTGAGTGGACGGGGAACGCGTATCGTTGTTGTGATACGTCCTCTCTCTAAGGAGCAGGAATCTTTTATGGGTCAAGTCGAGTTCATTAAGGTTATTGGCACATGGACCTATTACTCTGCATTAACTCAAAAGAGAATTATGGAGTTAATAAATTTCAACTATCTGATTTTAAATGTAGCAAATTTGGCTCCAGCCTATAACATATAGGGAGCATTTTAATATTAGTGCAGATCTAGTCTACACGAATTTTAAAACAGATCAAAGAGTTGAGATTCATTAACTCAAAATATTCTCTTTTAAGTTAATACAAGGATACAAATTCATAGACCGGTGGTATAGAGGCATTAAAATTTTAATTTTAGTTTTATTTTATATGTGCCAAAAACTCACTACTTATTTTTTGTTGCAAGAGGCGCGATGAAAAATTGGGGCTATTTAATGTATACCTTTTAAAAATATTAAAATTACGTATTTCCTCCTCTAAAATGTATAACATTATATTTATCCTTTTAAATAACAATAACTCACATATATATCTATTTTATTGTCTTTCATATCAAAACACAGTTCAAATTTATCAAGTACCCATTTTACTCTTTATTAAAAAAAATAATATGTAGCATGTTTAAGAAAAATGTCAACCTAATAATTAATCACTTTTTGAAGGCAAATTGATAATTTCTTTACTTATGACGCATACAAAGTAATACTTAGTTATATATTTGTGTAAGCATCAGAAGTAGAGAAATGACTCATTTGTTCTCGAAAACTAACTAATTAGGAGAATGATATTTTTCTGAAACTTGCTACATATTTTTTATTTTTCTTAATAAAGGATAAATAGGTAGTTTATATATTGAAAATTAATTTTAATAGAGAAAATAATGAAATGGGTAAATTTGTGATTTTTTGAAATTTAGAAGGATAAATATGATATTATGAATTTAGAGAAGGAATACGTCATTTTCATGTTTTTAAGGGGTATACATTAAATTGCCCCAGAATTAAAAGTAGCATGTTATGCAATTTCTAAAACAGGGAAAAGCATCAGTGCATCACCAAATGGGACCTTAGTTAGAGTCTGTTCGGCTGCTACTGGGTCTGTGGGAAAAACATATTCACTCGGAGTGAATTTTTTTTTCCACACGTATAGTGTTTCGGCCATTCAAATTGAACATAAACCCAAGTCCATTTCTGTTCCCACCTGGCAGCCGAACAGGCCCTTATTGTTTCGACTGCCTAACTGTAATTATGTCTACTTCAAAGGAGCATGTTTTATAGTCTTAAAGCCGTGAAATATGAGGCATTGATTGATGTACAAAATGCAAGTATGACTCATTTTTCTACTAGCGATGAACTCCTCTTGGCCTAATGGATCAGTTGATTGACATCTGTGTCTAATTTTCAAAAAATGATGACCACTAACTTCGTTCACAAGAACACTCAATAAAAAAGGAAATATAAGTTTTTCATTTCTAACTTAATAGAAAAAAAAAAAGTATATAACTTCAGCAAAAAAATAAGAACTACTCGTACAATACAAAGAAAAAGTTGTTTTAGCAAAAATAAGAACACTCATATAAGTTTTTTATTTATATTTTTCTACTAGCACTAACTTCTTAATTTCACAAATAATTGTTTTGATTTCAAATAAAAAAAAAGTACATAACTGCTTAGAACGTATAAATACTCACAAAAATAAAAAATTTCAACTGAATTTTTTGGACTTCAAATGATTTATTTTGGATCCAAAAACGGCCATTACGAGTTGCACCCGTTAAATGAATATATATTAATATCTGTTTGCATGCTTCTCGAAGTGGGGTCATAATAAAGAATCAAATTTCTTCATAAAAAATCAAGCATGTTTAAAGTCTGAAATTTTATTACTATATTAATACTTTTTGTCAATCCGACTCAAAAAGTCGTGCTAAAAAAGTCGTGCTAAAATGGAGTCCGGTTACTATAACACTAGTGTCATTTCAAACTAAATAACACCACATCTTAAATCATTGGATCTACTTTAATATTCGTGTAAGACACTAGTGTAATTCAGCCCTATCTTGTGCACCAATATTAAAGTAGATCCAATGATTTAAGATGTTGTGTTATTTAGTTTGAAATGACACTAGTATTATAGTAACCGGACTCGCTAAAATGGTCGTGCTAAAAAAGTCGATATGCTAGGAGACTTGCTCCCCACCGGCCACCATAAATGATAAGAAAAAGGAATATTAGCTAGAGGAATTTGGGAGGAAACCAAGGTGCTCTCTTTTGTTTAAAAGCTAACCTTACCTAGTGCTTTATTTTGTTAAAAAAACTAACCTAACGATAATGATGCTGCCACTATAATTACCTTTCGCACTCGTGCCGACAGTATTTTAATTTATCTAGTGACTAGTGCAGAGGAAAATAAATCTGCTCCAATCCTGAATCCAGTGAACAGTAACTTAAAATTCCTGTAATTTCGAATCTAGCAGTCGAATTTTTTTCTAGAACGCATCTCGAAACAGCTGGTTTCTTCATGCACGCATCTTGAAACAGTTTGACGGCGGAATTCGGATTGCAGGGATTTCAGAATCATTGTTCACTGGTCTCGGATTACAGCAGATTCGGATCCAGTGCAAAGGGGTAATGGAATATAGTGTATTATTGTTTCATTATTTAACGATCTTCTTTACCATCATGGATCACTTGTTATAGTGTATTATTGTTTCTATTTACATTGAAAAGTTACAAGTGTTTCGAAAGATTATATGCTTGACCCCATTAGGGCCCATCTTTTTTGCAAATTTGCATATTTTGTTAAAAGAAAGGAGGATATAATTTGGGGGATCCTGCTCTGTAAAGTGGAAACTCATCCTTAATTAATTAAATTATGTTCCTGCAAAACTTGCTAACTAGTAACTAGAAGCTAGTTAGTTAATCCCTAAGCATTAGGAATATGAGCTTCAGCGATTAAGGAAATTCATTTGTAGTATCAAACTGGTCAAGAATATCAAACCAGAGCTTCAATGGCGCAGCACATTGATACCAGACTCATAAATTCCCAACAAAGAAAGAAACCCGTGCAAATGCTAAATTCATATTACCGACGGTACCGTAAAAGGGAATCTTTTACAATTACTTGATCTGCACCGTTCTTTTTAACTTGGCACGAATCTCGAAGCCCAATAATACTGCCCCCTCAGTCAGCCCGAATCCCAAACCGGCTGAGAGTTAATCTCAAACCGTAAATAGCTCATTGTAAAAGGGAATCTTTTACGGTACCGTCGAGGATATGGATTCGCAAATGCTTGTAGTGTGGCTGACTTGTGTTAGGATGGGCCGGAAGCAAGGTTAGGCCCATTTCTGTAGTTCGATAGATTGCATTGGGCTTTTATTTTCTTTTTCCTGTTATGTAGGAGATAGGACCGGTAGTAACATGTTAGCAAGGTTGTATGAAACAAAAAGTACACAAGTAAATTCTTATATGGTGATTGACAAAAATTGAAATTTTGAATTTAGCGAATAACTCCAATTTAATTGAAGGGAAAAAGTACCAGGGAAGAAACTTAAAATAAAATGACTATTGTTGAGACTAAGCTGACATATAATTACTATTTATGAGAATATCGCTATTACTGAGAAGAGTTACCGTGAGGGTACTGACACAAGTAATTTTGTCCTTACAGATAAAATATATTATTGTACATATATTTGTTATTCTCCTCTTCTCCCCAAGATGAATCCAGGTTGTAGATATTTTCAAATACTTGTAGTATTTTGTTTGCACCCTTTTTGAGTAACTTTTTTTTAAATCACCCTTTTTTAAAAACTTGAAGTCTACACATCTGCCTTTACCAATCAATAATAATTTGTCCTTGATAAAAAAAATCCAACTTTGTCTCAACAAAAAAAAAAGAAAATCCAACAAATGGGAGAGACGTTGTACCTCCCGGAAGAATTTGAGAAATGTTTTTTGGCGCCAACAACACATGCTAAACAATATTCCATGAAGTTGGAATAAAGATAATCCTGTGCTTTATTGACCCCCTTTGGAGGTCTACTAGAGAACAGGTCAGGTCGTAAAATATTTTTAGTCAAGAAAGAGTATGTAACTTTTCCGAGTCCGAATCTGCTGCGATTCCGAGATGGATCGCAGGATCCTAAAATTCCGAGATCAACGGTTCAAACTTTTCTGTGCGCGGATCTCGGAAATATTCTTAAAAAGTAAATTTTCATGCACGCATCTCGAGAAAGACCAACAGTTGAGATGGGATCGCAGGGTCCTGTGATTCTCCGAGAATCACAGCAGATTTATTTTCAACTTTTCCATGTGTTGAGCCATTGCTCACTGACAGGGGCGAATCTAC
Source organism: Carex parvula (assembly GCA_025461045.1). NCBI lineage: Eukaryota > Viridiplantae > Streptophyta > Magnoliopsida > Poales > Cyperaceae > Carex > Carex parvula. The sequence goes on along the minus strand of JAJGRW010000392.1, from coordinate 90,638 downwards.
ATGTAGTGAATGGGGGTCAATTGACTCTCATTCATTTTGAATTTTTTTTTATTTATACCTTATTTTAATATAATTTAAAGTAAAATATTATGGATAGTGTGAAATTGACCCCCATTCGTAGTAGAAAAATTTTATATACTTGACCCCCATTCACGTTTGACTCCCATAGTCTGAAAGTCTGGCTCCGCCCCTGCTCACTGACCTTCAAAAAAAACTTTTCCATGTGCTCTTGTCCTTATTTCATTGATCACCTTCTTCGATACAAATATTCAACTGATGACTAATTCTTCAACTACCCACCGCACGCAAGGTCAGCACCAGCACCAGTATATATAATTAAATTCAGAATGAGCTTGTACACATTAAGATCACAAAGCGCACCAAATCTACCTAAATTTTGTAATTCTAGCTCCTCTTATATAGCCACACAAAATGAATCCAGGTCGTAAATATTTTACAACACTTGTTGTTTTTATTTGGTTCCTCTTCATTTTAGCATCTCAGTTATTCATTACAGCAGGAGCAAGACCTGATCGTGGAATTTGCAATCCACAAACAGGTTGTTGCCGGGGTATTCACGGTCCTCGTTGCTGAAGATCATGCGATGCAACTATGATAATGGTAGCACGATTCAAAATATGCTGACAATCCTGATTCAATTCGCCTTTGTACTTGATTGATACCTGTTTTCTTACTATTTGTGATAGTATAAAAGTTATTTTTTTTGTTTAATATTGTCTGTTATATACCCCGTTATTGTGCAATAAGAGATATGTAAACAATAAGATATCAAATGATGTTTTCTTTTATCATTTTCTATAGTTGGGGTGTAAATTATGAATAGCTTAGAATAATGCAGATTTGTTATTTCTGTTTTACACAAAAGTTTGTGCAAAGCCTAACTAGAAGTTATATGTCTGAATAATCATCAAATTTTCGAACTATGAGGATCAATCATATATAATTTTCTTGCGGAGTTAATTTTACATTATCATGCCATTTTACTCTAATTATACAGAAAATCATATATATATACAAAAAAAATTAAAAAAGAATGGGGTCAATTAACTGGACTCCAAATTTTCAAAGTAATGATTTATTAAGTTCATTTCATACTACATATCACTACTACATAAATGACAGCTCCTAACGCTCATTTTTTAACAATGTGAACTGATTTTGGTCTGTAACTGATAAACCAAACGTGTTGTGGCAAGTTTGTAAATAAGTTGGAAAACTCTTCTATCGGTTGTGGCTTCAGTAATTGATAGAAGAATTAGCCAACTTTCTTCTATCGGTCGAAGTTAAGCAACTGATAGAAGAGAGTTACCTTATTTTATCTGTTATGGAGAAGTTACTAATAAAAGAGTCCTTGTGAGTTCTTTCGGTGCCAAACTCAGTACCGGTAAAATATTGGTTTGGTTTTTTAACCTTCTTCTTCTTCCTTCTAGTGGTGGTTATGGTTTTGCACCAATAGAATATATATAGTGTCTTTTGACACCTTTTCATCTTCCCTATCTTTATTTCTCATCTCCTTCACGTCAACTCAAATAAATTTTCTCATATCTCTCTCTTCTCTCTATTTATTTATCTATATATTCTCTCTTCTCCATTTTGAAATCTCTCTCAGGGTTTTGGTCTAATTTTGAAATCTCTCTCTTAGGGTTTTGTTTAATTTTGTCTGTTATGTACTCTGTTATTGTTTAATAAAAGCTCATAATTGACAACATGCGAAAAAATATTAAATGTTGGTGGAATAAAGATAATCCTGTGCTGTATTGACCAATTGACCCCCTTTGGAGGTCAAAGAGAGAACAGGTCGTAAAATATTTTTAGTCAAGAAAGGGTGCTGCGGGATCTCTGTCTCTATTATTTTCCATCCACGCACAATGATAGTCACAAGATTCGTGAATAATTAGTTTTTTTAGTGATAGAGAATCGAACGCTGAATTATTCAATTGACCTGAATTTTGACCGAATTATTCACTAAATTTTTATGATTTTTTCCTGATTTTTTTTTTGCTTTTTTTTTGCTCCCTTGTGGAACTGAGATCTCCGATCCGGATAAAATTCGAATCATTTCCGAATTATATCCAAATTATTTCTGAATTACGAATTTTTAAACTCCCTTAACTGAACCCAAATAATTCATTTGTCACTATACGCACAACTTACCAAACCAGCTAAACATGTTATTGTGGAGATCATGTTGAACGGTTGGATCGACGATTTGGACTTTGAAAATGAAAAAAATGGATGTGGTAACAAGAGATGTCACCAAAAAGAGGTGTCATCCGATCCCTCCTCTTATTATAATTAAAATTTTTGAATCTGGTCTAATTAATCCTACTGAAGTAAAGGATTTTTGTAAAAAGAATGTTTGATGCCCCTTGGTTTGTCTCTTATTTAACATATCTATAGTTAATGTTCTGTTGTGTGGGTCACCAGCACATGGGGTGGTGGAATGGACTCTGCTGCTTTTCTTATAGAAAAGCAGAATTCGGCTTTTCCGATCCCAACCATTCAAAATCGTTGAGATTTGTGTATAAAAGAGTTTCTTTATCGAGATAGGTGAATGAAAATTTTTGAATGGTTAGGATCGGAAAAGCAGCAGAGTTGGATCCGGAGCCAGTTGGCAAGATGCATATACTAATCCCAATGCATTATTTTTCCTGTCTAATCAGTATCCTACGTATTTTTCCAATTTTTTTTTTGAAGGTTGGCTGGAAGCCAACAAATATTTTGAGCCAAAAAAAGGTTTTCTTACAAGGATAAAATATTTACACAAAGTTCAAACTGAATTAAAAATCAACACTATCTAGTAAACATGACCTATTTTTCCAATTTTGATCAGATTCACTCGACAAAGTTTGAATCTGATCAAAATTTACTGGACATTAATATAAGTAATAGACTGATTGATATACGTGTTAATTTACAACGGTGTCAATTTATAATTATGGACCGGTTTGAATTAAATCTGTGAGGATTAGATACTTGTGATAATGGTTGTTTTAGAGAAAGATTGAGATCTAGCCTTTCAAATTTTAATATCTATACGAATTTCAACTATAAAATTTTTTTTGAGAAAAAATACGAGTCGAGCTCATATTTGATTTCATTGATAATGATTAAGCTACAAGAGTTTTGTATGCAAGAAAAAGGAAAAGCAAAATTAGAAGAAAAATAAAGCGCTCAAACATCTGAGCCTAGAGAATGAAAGTAAGAAAAAATTAAAAGAAGAAGAAAACAACAGAAGCAAAACAGAAAATCATGTATAAATTGTTTTAGCGATTGTGAATCACTACTACAAAAACTGACTTTGTACACTGCACATTGTACACGGATTTGGCAATTATATTAAAAACAGTGTACCAAATATGAGTCCAAAAGATCTGCACGATTTCTACACGGATAATTAGTTAATAATCAGTGTAGAATTATTAGAGAGAGCTACACGGTTTATTAGAAACCACAAATCCGTGTGTAAAGAAGTGGGTGTGCAAATAATTGAGAGAGCTACACGGTTTATAACTAAATATCCGTGTAGGAACATTACACACGGCTTTTTGATAATATAGCCGTGTAGAATTCTTATAATTGTACACGGATTTATAACTAAATAGCCGTGTAGAAATAGTTGGAGAGCTACACGGTTTTATAACTAAATAGCCGTGTATAATAGTGTAGGGTTTTTATCTCTTCCCTTCCAGAGCGCCGTTTTGATCAAGTCTTTTAGTTAATACATCTCGAACTGAGCTTTTTATTTCTGCGAATTGATCGAGGCCAGCAGCTGAGATCTGAGATCTTTGAATTAAGTTTGTATTTTCTCCTCTCCATCTTTCTAAGGTTAGTAATATGTATTTAAATCATTTTCTTCCTCTAATTTTCTGTTATTTAGGCTTATTTAATTAGGTCATTTCATGCATGCTTGAATTCTTAATTTTAGATGTAATTAATTAGTGTATTGTGGTCCAATAACCGACCTTTAGATGCTTTTAGGTCCATGCCCGTTCAAAATTAATCCAATAGGGATTAATTTTGGATAGTCCCCGTTTTGGGACTGCTCTTTGAATATTATGTCTCATTTAGGATGTGAACACATATTAGCGGGATTTAATTAGTATTTGAGGAAAGTTCGACAGTATTTTCCCTTATTGCTCCTACGAGTATGTGGTTCGTACGCATACTTGGGGAGTTAAGGGGAAATGCTGCCGAATTTTTCTCAAATACTAATTAAATCTCGCTAATATGTGTTCACATATGAGACATAATATTCAAAGAGTGGGTTAGGATTGTAAACCGGCCCTTTGTAAGCCCAAAATTTTGTACACGAAGGAGAATGTTGACCATGCATGATTAATTGATCAAATCATTTTTTTAATTTAATTTACAGATGGATCGAAGCTGGATGTATGAAATGCGACGTGACAGTGAAGAATATTTGGTTCGCGTTGATGAGTTTATAAAATTTGCTGAGAGTTATAGAGTGAAGAAAAAAGAAGAAGACATTTTATGTCCTTGTAAAGATTGTAAAAATTTATTAAGATTTTTGGACATCGAAAAAATTAGAGCTCATTTGATTTGTTGGGGATTTAAGAAGAGATATACATGTTGGTTCATGCATGGTGAGAAATTTGGGAAAAGTAGTAGTGCCAATAAAGATTGTAATCGTGAATTGAATGATGAGAATGTTGGAATTTCTGATAATTTTGAACTTGATTGGAACGAGGATTATGAGAGTGCCGAATATTCTGATATTAACGTCGAACCCTAAAATGACGATGATGAGATGGAGAGGAATTTTGATGAAAATGTAGAACACGAGTTTACTGAAAATTTGGAGGATATGTTACGTGATGTGGAAGATGAAATTAGTGATAAAAATTATGATAAATTTCAAAATTTGTCTAATGAATCCAAGAAGCCGTTGTATCCCGGGTGTACCAAATTTACAAAACTGTCAGCTGTGTTGAAATTATTAAACTTAAAAGCAGACAATGGTTGGAGCGATAAGAGTTTCACGTCCTTATTACAGCTTTTAGGAGAAATGCTCCCAGATAACAACGAGTTACCCGGTACAACATATCAGGCAAAGAAGTTGATATGTCCAATGGGGTTGAAGATCGAAAGAATACATGCATGTCCGAATGACTGTGTATTGTATCGTAACGAGTACGAGGCCATGCATGTCTGTCCTAAATGCGGTGTTTCACGATATAAACGTTGTAAGGACCAGGACACTGATGATTGTAACGAGGACACAAGTGGCCGACCTCCGGCTAAGGTGTTGTGGTATTTGCCGATAATACCGAGATTCAAACGGTTGTTTGCGAATCCCAAAGATGCAAAATTATTGCGCTGGCACGAAGAAGAGCGCAAAAATAACGGTAAACTAAGGCACCCGGCTGATTCTCCTCAATGGAGAAACATTGACAGACATTTCAAAGAATTTGGTTCTGAAACGAGGAACCTTAGGATTGTGGTGAGCTCAGATGGAATGAGTCCGTTTGGAAGTATGAGCAGTCGGCACAGTACTTGGCCTGTTCTTTTATGCATCTACAATCTTCCTCCTTGGTTGTGCATGAAACGCAGATATATAATGATGTCATTACTAATCCAAGGACCCAGACAACCCGGAAATGACATAGATGTATATCTCGCACCATTAATCGAGGACCTCCAAAAATTATGGCGTGATGGCGTCCCGGTGTGGGATGCGTATATGAAAGAGACCTTTAACTTGCGGGCCATGGTGTTTTGCACCGTAAATGATTTCCCCGCGTACGGGAATTTGTCGGGTTACACTTGTAAAGGAGCAAAAGCGTGCCCGATCTGCGAAGATGACACGCAGGTGCTGAGGTTAAAAATTGTCAAAAGAATGTTTTCATGGGGCATCGTAGGTTTCTTCCTATTAATCACCCATATCGTAAGAAGAAGATGGCATTCAACGGGAAAATTGAGCTTGGAGTGGCTCGTCATCCATTAGACGGGAAGAGTGTCTTCGAACGGGTAAAAAACATTGATGTTGTTTTTGGAAAGTGCGCCAAAGCACTACCGAAGAATATTTGGAAAAAGAGGTCCATATTTTGGGAGCTACCGTACTGGAAATATTTAGAAGTGAGGTATTGCCTAGATGTCATGCATGTCGAAAAAAATGTCTGTGACAGTTTAATTGGTATATTATTGAACATTCCGGGGAAGACGAAAGATGGTATTAAAGTGAGAAAAGACATGGTAGAGATGGGAATACGACCCGAGCTCGCACCGCAGGAGAAAGGGAAGCGCACATACCTACCCCCCGCACTGTGCACAATGTCAAAGAAAGAGAAAACAAGCTTCTGTGAATGCCTCAATGGTATAAAAGTCCCATCAGGATATTCTTCGAATATTAAGAAGTTGGTGTCGATGAAGGACTTGAAACTGGTCGGTCTGAAATCTCACGACTGTCATGTTTTACTGACACATATAATTCCGGTTGCAATTCGGGGAATTTTACCAAAGCACGTTCGTCAAACCATTACGAAGCTTTGTTCTTTCTTCAATGCAATAAATTCCAAAGTGATAGACCCTCTAAAATTGGACTCTTTGCAAAAGGAGGTCGTCGTTACTCTTTGCCAACTTGAGATGTATTTTCCGCCATCTTTTTTCGATGTCATGGTTCACCTTGTTGTTCATCTTGTGAGAGAAATTAAGATTTGTGGTCCCGTGTTCCTTCGGTATATGTATCCATTCGAGAGATACATGGGCATCTTGAAAAAATACGTAAGGAACCGACATCGACCCGAAGGCAGCATTATAGAAGGATATTCTACGGAGGAGGTGATTGATTTTTGCACCAACTACTTGACCGGTGTGGATCCTATTGGCGTTCCAAAATCTCGATACGAGGGAAGGCTCCAAGGAGTCGGGACAATTGGGTTGAGAGCCGTAGTTGCTGATCTAAATGAACTACAAAAGGCACATTTTATTGTACTACAACGCATGACAGATGTTGCTCCCTATATAGATGAGCACATGACAATCCTTCGACAACAAAACTACACGAGGAGTCAGAAGTGGCTTACTAACGAGCATAATCGTTCTTTTATAGGATGGCTGAAAGAAAGAGTGCAGTCACACCCCGTACCTGAAATTGTTAAACTGCTTGGCGAAGGACCCCAAATTGTTGTTAGAACATTCCAAGGATACGAGATTAACGGATATACATTTTATACTAAATCCCAGAGTGATAAGAGCACGATGCAAAACAGGGTGACGTTGGTGGCGACCTCTCAAGAATTCAGTAGATCCGGAGATGGCCGAGGCTGTAATAGCATCAAAGTCATATTATGGCGTTATTCAAGAAATTTGGGAGCTCATTTACAGTCCTAGCCTGAGCATTCCCGTGTTTCGGTGTCAATGGGTCGAAGACCGAGGTGTTAAAGTTGATAACGACGGGTTCACACTCGTTGATTTAAACAGGGTTAGGCATGTTGATGATCCGTTTATACTCGCCAAGCAAGCCACCCAAGTCTTTTATGCCACTGACCCGAGTGATGCCAGGTTGAGCGTCGTCCTATCCGGAAAAAGAAGGATTGTCGGGGTAGAAAATGTCGTCGATGAAGAAGAGTACGACCAGTTCAACGAAGTACCTCCATTTTGTACCGATGTGCAAACTGAGGTAGCAACACTTGAAGGGGTAGACGAAGCTGACTACATGCGGTCCGACCACAATGAAGGATTATGGGCCGAGGGTACTGTTCAAATAGTGGAAAAAAAGGAGAAAAAGGAAAAAAAAAACATAATGTGTAATATTTATTTTGTTTAAGACCGTGTAGCTTTTAATATTGCAACTTTAGCTTGTAATATATCAAATAAAAAGGAAAAAAAGAGGGAAAAAAAGAAAAAAGCATAATGTAGTAATAGTATTATCAAATATTATCAAATATTAGTTTAATGCTTATAATGAAGGATTATGTTTAATGCTTATAATATTATCAAATATTAGTATTAGTTTTTGTAAATATTAGTTAAAACATTTAATAATAAAATAAAATAAATATTAGTTAAAATATTAGTTTTCACTAAATATTAGTTAAAATATTTAATATTAGTTAAAATATTTAATATTAGTTAAAATATTTAAGGAAGGATTATGTTTAATGAAAATATTATGTTTAAAATATTATGTTCAACTTTATCAAACATTTAATATTAGTTAAAATAAATATTAGTTAATAGTTAAAATAAATATTAGTTTATGTTCAAAGCATTTTACTGAACTGTCGGAACGATTTATACACGGACTTTTAGCTAATAGTCCGTGTAGAAATGGAAGAGAGCTACACGGACTATTAGCTAGATGTCCGTGTAGAAAGGTGATTTGCACACGGATTTTTATGTACAACCGTGTAGAAAGGTGATTTGCACACGGACATTAACTTAACAGCCGTGTATACTGAGGAAACATTGGTTATTTCGAAATCCTTCTCTGCCAAAATTTTCATAAGTCCGAAAACCCTTCTCTACCAAAAACCTCCCAAAGACACGAGCTCGATCTTCACCGCTCACCGCGCGCCTCACCGCCTCGCCGCCTCACCACCTCGGTTCTCTCACCGTGGTCTCTCTCTCTCTAACCCGTGGTCTCTCTCACCTAGGTTAGCGTCTCTCTATCTCGTTCTTTTTCTTATTGGGTTTGAACCCGTTAGCCAATTTTGTGCATTAGTCTTGAACCAGATTGAACTGAAAACAAATATAAACATTAGTCTTGAACCAGATTGATATAGGGTATTTTAGGGTATATATGTACATTAACTAGAAGAGATCTGATATGGTAAACCTCGTCAGTTTAAGCATTTGTCATAATGCATATTAGAAGTTGTCATCATCTTTCACATTAATGTTTCCGTTTCTAATTTAGAGATCTAAAATTTATTTTGGTAACATAATTTATGCATGTTTCAT
>JAJGRW010000392.1:23942-77192 GCA_025461045.1 Carex parvula | reverse complement strand
ACAAAAAAAATTAAAAAGAATGAGGTCAATTAACTGGACTCCAAATTTTCAAAGTAATGATTTATTATGTTCATTTAATACTACATATCACTACTACATAACAATGTGAACGGATTGTGGTCTGTAACTGATAAACCAAATGTGTTGTGGCAAGTTTGTAAATAAGTTGGAAAATTCTTCTATCGGTTGTGGCTTCAGTATTGATAGAAGAATTAGCCAACTTTCTTCTATGTTTGAAGTTAAGCAACTGATAGAAGAGAGTTACCTTATTTTATCTGTTATGGAGAAGTTACAGATAAAAGAGTTCTTGTGAGTTCTTTCGGGTGCCAAACTCAGTACCGGTAAAATATTGGTTTGGTCTTTTAACCTTCTTCTTCTTCTTCCTTCTAGTGGTGGTTATGGTTTTGCACCAATAGAATATATAAGTGTCTTTTGACGCCTTTTCATCTTCCCTATCTTTATTTCTCATCTCCTTCACGTCAACTCAAATAAATTTTCCTCATATCTCTCTCTTCTCTCTATTTATTTATCTATATATTCTCTCTTCTCCATTTGAAATCTCTCTCTTAGGGTTTTGGTCTGATTTTGTCTGTTTTGAAAACTCTCTCTTAGGGTTTTGGTCTAATTTTGAAATCTCTCTCTTAGGGTTTTGTTAATTTTGTCTGTTATGTACTCTGTTATTGTTTAATAAAAGCTCATAATTGACAACATGCGAAAAAATATTAAATGTTGGTGGAATAAAGATAATCCTGTGCTGTATTGACCAATTGACCCCTTGGAGGTCACGAGAGAACAGTCAAAAATATATTTAGTCAAGAAAGGGTGCTGCGGGACCCAAGGAGCTAGAGTACCAGTATATATAAATAAATTCAGAATGAGCTTGTACACATTAAGATCACAAAGCGCACCAAATCTCTCTACATTTTGTTATTCTCCTCTTATCCACAATATGAATCCAGGCCGTAAATATTTTCCAACACTTGCAGTTTTTGTTTGGTTCCTCTTTATTTTAACATCTCAGATATTCATTACAGCAGGAGCAAGACCATACAATGACTATAATCCTTACATTTGCAATCCTCAAACACATTCTTGCCGGGGTCCTCGCTGTTACAGTCCTCGTTGCTGAAGATCAACGCGATGCAACTGCCATAATGGTACCACGAACGATTCAAAATATGCCGACAATCTTGATTCAATAATGCGCCTTAATTTGTATTTGATTGATACTTGTTTTTGTACTAAATGTGATAGTATTTAAGTTATCTTTTTTGTTTAATATTGTCTGTTATAAACTCCGTTATTGTGCAATAATAGCTATGTAACAATAAGAAGATATCAAATGATGTTTGATTTTATCATTTTCTATAATTGAGGTGTAAATTATAATTTTTTTTAAACCATTTTTAGGAAAAAAAAAAATGGCACATGTACTTGATTAAATTAAAAGCAGTTAGATATTATGTATTTCGTACAATTGTGAGTAATTTACATTTGTTGTAAATTGGTTATATGTGAGCCCTTTTGAGCAATTTCCCAATGTTAGAAGAGTTAATTTGAAGTCTATACCTTCTTCAGATACCTGCTTGGAATTAACATAAAGTGAATTTGCTTAAAAAGAAAAAGAAAAAAGAAGTAGATTGAACACACTGCTGCCTACAATTTGAACTCTTTATTTAGCATCTCAGTTATTCATTAGAACAGGAGCATGATCCTCCTAGAATTTGCCATGCTTAAACACATTGCTGCCTACCGGGGCCCATACGATCCTACACGCTGTTGCTGAAGATCGACACGACCAATGCTACTACAACAATGGTAGCACGATTCAAATATATGCCGATCGACAATCTTGATTGAATATGTCTTTGTACTTAAATTGCTATTGTATTTGTTTTCTTACTATATGTGAAAGTATTTTAGTTATTCTTTTTGTTTAATTTTGTCAAATAACTACACTGTTATTCTAATTAATACAACTGAAGTAATGCATATAGGTAAAAAAGGAAAAAAAAGTTTGATGCCCCTTGGTTGGTTTATCTATTACATATTTAACCTACTATTTTTCCGAACCATGTCATCTAAAACCAGTTGTTATTCTGACCATCTTTTGGAAACCCATGGAACTAGAAACCGACGAGGAGAGAAATTTGCTGGACCCCGATAAAGGCGTTTAGATAAGCTTTATCTCTAAGGCCCATTAGGGCCCAATTCTATTGCACAATTTCATATTTTTCGTAATTAATTAATAAGTTCCAATCATCATGGGCCGTTAATATCGCTTGCTATATTAAAAGAGGATTTGGTTGAAACAAGAATGCAGTACGTGGCTTGAAATGTGGATTTGGTTGACTATTCAAAACTGTAGAAATGCATTTTTCTAAAGTATATATAACCGATTGAACTACGAATACGGTAAACATGTAGTAATTAAGTACATGTTCAATCTAACGAAATTTCTTTGAAAAGAAGGTTATCTCATACGCGATTACTTGGAACTCAAGCTTAGTATATATGACAGTACCAGTATATATATATAATTGATGATAATCTGCCAGGGCACATATTAAGCACCCCAAATCTTATTACAATTAATTGTATTCTATATATTCTTCTTTTTCCAAGATGATTCCAGCAAGTAAATATTTTCCCACACTAGTAGTTTTTATTTGCTTCTTCCTCTCCATTTTAGCATCTCTGTTAGTCAATAAAGCAGGAGCAAGACCTGATCCATTTCCTAAACCTTTTATTGATTGCAATCCTTTCACACATTGCTGTCGAGGTCCTCATGATCCTCCTTGCTGAAGGTGTCAGATTCAAAATCTTGATGGATTGTGCTAGCTTTTGTTCTTGATTAATTAATACTTGTTTTCTCACTATATGTGATAGTATTTTAGTTTATCTTTTTTGTTTAATTGTGTCTATTATATATATACATTGTTATTGTGCAATATTAATAGCTACTGATAGACAATATATAAGAAGGCATAATTTATCTTTTCTTTTATCATTTTGTATAGTTGGGGGTGTAAATTAATTATTAATAGCTTATAGAAGATTAATTGCTGATTCTTTTATCATTTTGTTATTCAGTTTCAGCTAGCTGCTTTATGCTATTGCAATGAAGTAATCCATGTTCTATTATATTCTAATTGCAACAGTAAACATTTTATTGCCATAATTAAGTTCCCTAAATAAACTGTCAAAGTTATAGATATATATGGTTTAAAATCCATTTTCCTACGGAGTTAAATAAATTTTAAATGTAATAAATATGGAATTGCAAAAATAACGGAGTACGGTCTTCGGAAGATTGCTATATATATATATATATATATATATATATATAGGACAGTGCTACGGCTCACTTTTTGAGTTTTCAAAATCCTAACGGTCGATCCGCCGTTCAACATGATCTCCATATGAATATGTACTTGCAAACCCAATTTTACATTTTTTAGAATTTTTTTACTATTTATTAAGCCACTTTGAAAAAACACTAATTTGTACACAACAGTAAACTTTTCTGGACCATTGGATCAGCGAATTTCAAAGTGGCTTAATAAATAGTAAAAAAATTCTAAAAAATGTAAAATTTGGTTTGCAAGTACATATTCATATGAAGATCATGTTGAACGGTTCGGATTGACCGTTAGGATTTTGAAAACTCAAAAAGTGAGCTGTAGCACGGAGGGGCTCTATGCTACGCGTAGCATATTAGCAAAATCCTATATATATATATATATATATAGAGAGAGAGAGAGAGAGTGGCTAATATCAAAATGTTTGCACTAAGCCTCTCGTGCAACCAAGTTGTTTTTGGATTTTCAAAGTCCAAACGGTCGACCCGACCCGTTAGATGTTCAATCTATATTAAAATCTGCTTGGAGACCAAATTTTACATTTTTTGGAATTTTTTCACTATTTATTAAGCCACTTTGAAAATTGCTGATCCGGGTGAACAGTAAAAACAGTGCAACTAAATTCTAGACTATGTGATCAGCAATTTTCAAAGTGGCTTAATAAATAGTAAAAAAAATTCAAAAAAATATAAAATTTGGTCTCCAGGCAGATTTTAATATAGAGATCACATCTAATGGCTCGGATCGACCGTTTGGACTTTGAAAATCCGAAAACGACTTGGTTGCACGAGAAGGCTTGGTGCAAACATTTTGATATTAGCCACTCTCTCTCTCTCTCTCTCTCTCTCTCTCTCTCTCTCTATATATATATATATATATATAGATGAGCTATGGTGAGACGTGTAGTAAAACCAAGTTTTACTCCATGGCACTATATTTTCATTTTGAAAATCCAAACAACCTATCCGAACCGTTCAACATGTTCTCTATATTGAAATGTGCATGGAGACCAAATTTTACATTTTTGGAATTTTTTAGTATTTATTAAGCCACTTTGAAAATCGCTGATCCGGTGGTCCAGAAAATTTTACTGTTTTTTACTGTTCACAGTGGATCAGCGATTTCAAAGTGGCTTAATAAATAATAAAAAAAATTCCAAAAAATGTAAAATTTGGTTTCCAAGCACATTTCAATATAGAGAACATGTTGAGCGTTCAGATTGGTTGTTTGGATTTTCAAAATGAAAATATGGCGTGGGGTACAAACTTGTTTTACTCCACGTCTCACCATAGCTCATCTCTATATCTATATATATATATATATATATATATATATATATATATTGTCAAATTTAATTATTACTTAGACCTTAATTTTGCACAATTGAACCCAAGTTTTTCACATCAGGCAAGCAAGAGACGTAAATGCATTATATATATTTAGGAGAAATATAATTACATGTGTATCCCTGCACAACATAAAGAGATATACCCATATTGAAACACAGATTATTCTATATTAGTTTTTTTCTACACATACACAGTAAACATTTTGCCTTTACCAATCAATACTCTATGACTGATAATTATTTCCATAAAATATTTCCAGTCAAGAAAGACAGCTGTTTTTCTGATGGACAGTGCACAACTAATCCAACCAATTAAACTGTATACTTTAATTAAAAAAATTTATATCTTGTTCGATTAATCCAACTGATGTAATAAAAATATAAATATACGGAAATTTTTTTGATGCACTCTACAGAACGGAACTAGACTTTCGAACTATGATAATCAAATACATATAGAGTCAATCATCTAAAATTTTTCTACGGAGAATGAAAATAAATTTTACAATATCATGTTATTTACTCTAAATTATATAAAAAATTATACACAAATACAAAAAAATAAAAATAAATATAAAAAAAAGGGTCAATTGACGCCAATCCCCCTTCCATTGAAAGATCAAGTTTTAGTTTTCAAATTTAAATATTCATAATGAATCCTTTATTTAAGTCTCCATCTTTTATTATATATTAGGCCAAAAGCTAGGTCACTACATTTGGTGGTTTGGCATCACAAAAAAAAAAATAGTGAAGTCCTATAATTTCATATAGGACCGTTTTGAAATCAACGGACCAAAATTATACATAGAAATTTCTAAATTTTAAATTGAATTGCATATTGTCGTTAATTTTAAATTTTGAATCTACGGACCAAAAATTGAATTGCATATCGTTCCTATTCATATGTAATGGAACGAGATGGGACGGGGATTGAAATTCTGATCATCTAATAATGGAGATTATTTACCTAGGAAAGACAGATTTTCAATTAGAGGTCGGACAGAAAGGCATCCGTGCCCCACATTCAATGATACCACTGCTTTTGAAGAGGCAGACATAAGCTAGTTTGGGAAGCGTATCGTATAGAATTCGGAACTTGCTCCGCAGCAGGTTTACACCAACTTAGATGAACTTATGAAGAAAATCAATGAGGTTCATGTTCACGGCAACAGGGAGTGCAGAGTACAAAAAATGGACCGAAAAAAGTTAGTTATGGTTTGTAAAGACGCACAGCATTGCAACTTCCGTTTTTATGCAACCCCTGTGAGTAAGGGGGAGACATGAATTATTAAGAAGTGTGCACCACCTCATACATGCAAGTCTGCGTCGTCAATGACAGACCATGCACAACTTACGGCTTCACTTATTGCCGATATAATTAAGAATGGCGTTAAGGATGACCCATCGATGAGCATTAAGGAGGTCTCTAGGCATGTCAGACGCGTTTACAAACATGTCACCCAAAATAAAACAGGTTGTGGAGAGGGCGTGAACTTGCGATCTGCCAATGTTTGGTAGTTGGCAGGGTTCATACAACTTGCTTGCACCAGTACTTAATTACATATATAAAAATTCACAACATAAAATATAAACAAACAGAAAATTGATGAAATAAAGTCTACAACATAAATTCTTCATAAGTCTACAACATAAATTCTTAATAAGTAGTACTACTTCTTACAACGAGCTTTGAAAGTACATGGAACAAAATCATTATCAGATTTTGCCGGATCTTGATCAGTCACAGTAGACGAAGTGGTAGCATTACCAGTACACGAAACAAACTCATCGTCCGATACTGGAGGCTCTGGATCAACCTTCTTCTTTTTCAAACCAAAGCCGTAGGGGTTTTCCACAAAGTCATCGTCTGAAATTCATACCGAATAGGCCATCTAATCCATTCCTTCATCGTACATACATGATAGTTTCGAAAATCACAACATACTTGACAGTTGTTCTTTTTTCTCTCATTTTTACTTCGATCATTAATTGACCCTCCTCTCGCTACGCCACGATCTCGGTTGCTCTCTTTCTTACCTCGATTGTTATGTTCATCCTTCTAGTCTTAAATATACCTCTACTGTTGCCTGAAATCGCCTCAAAATCGTCCAAAATCGCCACAAAATTGCCTCTCTTTCTTCCTATTTCTCTTTTAGCTAAGTTAGAATGAATTTGTGAGTGGCAGGAGAGAGAAAACTGTCTTATATAGGAGTTTTATAGCGGACCGCCCCACTGGGAGCCGGTTTGATATAGGCAGTGAACCGTCCCATAGTGAGACGGTTATAATTGTTTTAATAAAAAAATTTGAGGTGAAGACAGATTTGTTAATTTGATCTCCTACGGAGTTAAATAAATTTCAAATGTAATAAATATGGAATGCAAAAATAACGGAGTACGGTCTTTGGAAGATTGCTATAAATATAGTACGGCTAACACGCTTCCTCTGGTATATCAATAATATGCTTCCGGTTTCCAAAATCTATCAAATGGGCTTCAAATGATAAATTCAAACCGTTCAAACCAATCTCCTTACCGAGGGCTTCGTTTCCATATAAAAAAATTTAATTTTGAATTTATTTACTATCAAGTCAAGTGGTCAAAGAAATGAGCAAAATAGTGCATTAAAATGCGCACAAATCCTTCATATTTTGACCGCTTGACTTGATGGTAAATAAATTTGAAAATTCAAATTTTTTTTATATGGAAATGAAGCTCTCATTTAGAACATTGGTTTGAACAGTTTGTATTTGTTGTTTGAAACTCATTCGATAGATTTTGAAGACCAGAAGCATATTGTTGATATACTAGAGGAAGCGCGTTAGCCGTACTCTATATATATATATATATATATATAGAGAGAGAGAGAGAGAGAGAGAGAGAGAGAGAGAGAGAGAGAGATGGGCTATTGTGCTTTGCAAAGTAAAACCCCCTCTTTACTTCGGGTCATATTTTCATTTTTGAAAATCCAAACAACCGATCCGAACCATTCAACATGTTCTAAATATTGAAATGTGCTTGGAGACTAAATTTTACAATTTTTGGAATTTTTTTACTATTTATTAAGCCACTTTGAAAATCGCTGATCCGGTGGTCCAGAAAATTTTACTGTTTTTTACTATTCACAGTGGATCAGCGATTTTCAAAGTGGCTTAATAAATAGTAAGAAAATTCCAAAAAATGTAAAATTTAGTCTCCGAGCACATTTTAATATTTAGAACATGTTGAACAGTTCGGATCGGTTGTTTGGATTTTCAAAATGAAAATATGACCCGAAGTAAAGGGGGGTTTTACTTTGCAAAGCACAATAGCCCATATATATATATATATATATATATATATATATAGGGTCCGGCTAATTTGCTGCTGGCAGCATTTCGGCCAGCTGCTGCCGGCAGCAAATCTGCCATACGGATGTTCAAACAACCGATCCGAACCGTTCAACGTGTTCTAAATATTGAAATCTGCTTGGAGACCAAATTTTACATTTTTTGAAATTTTTTTACTATTTATTAAGCCACTTTGAAAATTCCAGATCATATGGTCCAGAATTTTGTTGCACTGTTTTTACTGTTCATCCAGATCTGGAATTTTCAAAGTAGCTTAATAAATAGTAAAGAAATTCCAAAAAATGTAAAATTTGGTCTCCAAGCAGATTTCAATATTTAGAACACGTTGAACGGTTCGAATCGGTTGTTTGAACATCCGTATGGCAGATTTGCTGCCGGCAGTAGCTGGCCGAAATGCTGCCAGCAGCAAATTAGCCGGACCCTATATATATATATATATATATATAGAGAGAGAGAGAGAGAGAGAGAGAGAGAGAGAGAGAGAGAGAGAGAATGGCTAATATACAAACGTTTGTTCCTGGACTCAGGAACAAACGGTTCGGTTCTCCGATTTTCAAAGTCCAAACAGTCGATCCAAACCATTAGATATTCAATCTATATTAAAATGTGCTTGGAGACCAAATTTTACATTTTTTGGAATTTTTTACTATTTATTAAGCTGGTTTGAAAACCGTTGTTTTTCAATGCTGCAGAAATTTAATAAAAACAGCGGTTTTCAAACCAGCTTAATAAATAGTAATAAAAATTCCGAAAAATGTAAAATTTGGTCTCCAAGCACATTTTAATATAGATTGAATATCTAACGGTTTGGATCGACTGTTTGAACTTTGAAAATCAGATAACCGAATCGTTTGTTCCTGAGTCCAGGAACAAACGTTTGTATATTAGCCATTCTCTCTCTCTCTATATTTGTCAAATTTAATTATTACTTAGACTTTAATTTTGCACAACTCTTATGCTATCCAATTGAACCCAAGTCAAGCAAGAGACAAGTAAATGCATTATATATTTAGGAGAAATATAATTACATGTGTATCCCTGCACAACATAGAAAAATATACTCATATTGAAACACAGATTATTCTATATCAGTTTTTTTCTACACATACACAGAGTAAACATTTTGCCTTGACCAATCAATACTCTATGACTGATAATTATTTCCATAAAATATTTCCAGTCAAGAAAGACAGTTGTTTTCCTGATGGACAGTACACAACTAATCCAACCAATTAAACTGTGTATACTTTAATTAAAAAAAAATTATATCTTGTTCGATTAATCGAACTGATGTAATAAATATATAAATATATAAAAATATATCTTGATGCACTTTACAGAACGGAATTAGACTTTCAAATTATGAGGATAAGATACATATAGAGTCAGTCATCTAAAAATTTTCTAGGAAGAATGAAAATAAATTTTACAATATCATGTTAATTTACTCTAAATTATATAAAAAATTATACACAAATACAAAAAATAAAAATATATATAAAAAAAAGGGTCAATTGACGCCAATCCCCCTTCCTTTTCTCCTCCCCTGGCACCTTGGTTTATTGATCTATTATTTACCCTACTATATATCTATAGTTGATAATGCTCCCGTGATTTTTATTTTTACCCAAAAAAAATATATTTTAATATAAATAACCAGGTTTTTAAAAGATTTTTATTTCTACCCAAAACGCTAGGAATATTTGCGGTTCGAATTAAAAATTCGGAACGCTAGGAATATCAGCGGTCCGAATTCTTAATTCGAAACGCTAGGATTCCTAGCAGTCCGAATTCTTAATTCGGAACGCTAATATTCCTAGCGTTCCGAATTCATAATTTAAAACTATATATTAAATGGTAATTTTTCACCGATAACCCTAAAGTTATTTTTATTACAAAGAATTATATTATAAAAACTTATCAATAATATAAAATTTCATTTATTATTATATTAAATGGTAATTTTTCACCGATAACCCTAAAGTTATTTTTATTACAAAGAATTATATTATAAAAACTTATCAATAATATAAAATTTCATTTATTATTTTATTAAATGGTAATTTTTCACCGATAACCCTAAAGTTATTTTTATTACAAAGATTATATTATAAAAACTTATCAATAATATAAAATTTCATTTATTATTTTATTAAATGGTAATTTTTCACCGATAACCCTAAAGTTATTTTTATTACAAAGAATTATATTATAAAAACTTATCAATAATATAAAATTTCTTTTATTATTTTATTAAATGGGAATTTTTCACCGATAACCCTAAAGTTATTTTTATTACAAAGAATTATATTATAAAAACTTATCAATAATATAAAATTTCATTTATTATTTTATTAAATGGTAATTTTTCACCGATAACCCTAAAGTTATTTTTATTACAAAGAATTATATTATAAAAACTTATCAATAATATAAAATTTCTTTTATTATTTTATTAAATGGTAATTTTTCACCGATAACCCTAAAGTTATTTTTCACCGATAACCCTAGAAATTTATTCACCGATAACCCTAAGTTATTTTTATTACAAATTATTGATAAGTTTTTATAATATAATTCTTTGTAATAATAATAACTTCAGGGTTATCGGTGAAAAATTACCATTTAATAAAATAATAAATGAAATTTTATATTATTGATAAGTTTTTATAATATAATTCTTTGTAATAAAAATAACTTTAGGGTTATCGGTGAATAAATTTCTAGAGTTATCGGTGAAAAATTACCATTTAATAAAATAATAAATGAAATTTTATATTATTGATAAGTTTTTATAATATAATTCTTTGTAATAAAAATAACTTTAGGGTTATCGGTGAAAAATTACCATTTAATATAGTAATAAATGAAAAGGTTGGCGACTGTAGTTTTGAATTATGAATTCGGAACGCTAGGAATATTAGCGTTCCGAATTAAGAATTCGGACCGCTAGGAATCCTAGCGTTTCGAATTAAGAATTCGGACCGCTGATATTCCTAGCGTTCCGAATTTTTAATTCGAACCGCAAATATTCCTAGCGTTTTGGGTAGAAATAAAAATCTTTTAAAAACCTGGTTATTTATATTAAAATATATTTTTTTTTGGGTAAAAATAAAAATCACGGATAATGCTCAATGTCGTGTGGGCGAAATGCATATAATAATCCAATTAATTATTTTTCCTGTCCAATCAGTGTCCGAAGTATTATGAGATCTAATTTATCATAAATTGTTTATGTCAGTAGAGCAGGTTGGGTCCATGGGTTTCGGAATCGTCCGATCTGCTTTAAGATTCATCCGCACGATTTTAAAGCAGATACAAGAATTGCGGATGCGAATCTTAAAACAGATCGGACGGTCATCGAACCCTTCGAACACACTTTGAGTCCGATGGATCGGACCCAAATTGACCTCTTATGTCAGACCCATGCCAGCCAACCCATTGACTCCCCTGGGATTAGTCAACAGCTCAGATTTCGTGGGATTTTTTTTTAAAGAATGATGAAGTTTTAGCTTTCAAATTTAAATATTCATAATGAATCCTTTGTTTAAGTCTCCATCTTTTATTATTAGGCCAAAAGCTAGGTCACTACATTTGGTGGTTTGGCATCACAAAAAAAAAATAGTAAAGTTCTATAATTTCATATTGGACCGTTCTGAAATCAAGGGACCAAAATTATATATAGAAATTTCTAAATTTTAAATTGAATTGCATACTGTCGTTAATTTTAAATTTTGAATCTACGGACCAAAAATTGAATTGCATATCGTTTCTATTTATATGTAATGGGACAGTGATTGGGACGGGTATGAATGGGACGGGAATTGAGATTCTTATCACTTATCAGATGATGATGGAGATTATTTATCTAGGGAAGACAAATTTTCGATTAGAGGTCGGACAGATAGGTATCCGTGCCCCACATTCAACGATACCACTGCTTTTGAAGAGGCAGACATAAGCTGGTTTGGGAAGCGTATCGTATAGAATTTGGAGCTTGCTCCGCAACAGGTTTACACCAACTTAGATGAACTTATGCAGAAAATCAATAAGGTTCATGTTCACGGCAACTGGGAGTGCAGAGTATAAAAAAGGGACCGAAAAAGGTTAGTTATGGTTTGTAAATACACACAGCGTTGCGACTTCCGTCTTTATGCAACCCCTATGGGTAAGGAGGAGACATGAATTATTAAGAAGTGTGAACCACCTCATACATTCAAGTCTGCGTCGTCAATGACAGACCATGCACAACTTACGGCTTATTTATTGCCGATATAATTGAGAATGACGTTAAAGATGACCCATTGATGAGCATTAAGGAGGTCGCTAGGCATGTCAGACGCGTTTACAAACATGTCACCTCAAAATACAACAGGTTGTGAAGAGGGTGTGAACTTGCGATCTGCCGAATGTTTGATAGTTGGCAGGGTTCATATAACTTGCTTGCACCAGTACTTAATTACATATATAAAAATTGACAACATAAAATATAAACAAACACAAAATTGATGAAATAAAGTCTACAACATAAATTCTTCATAAGTCTACAACATAAATTCTTAATAAGTAATACTACTTCTTACAACGAACCTTGAAAGTACATGGAACAAAATTATCGTCCGATATTGGAGGCTCTGGATCAACCTTCTTCTTTTTCAAACCAAAGCCGTAGGGGTTTGCCACAAAGTCATCGTCTGAAATTTCATACCGAATAGGCCGTCTTAAAATTCCTTCATCATACATACATGACAGTTCCGGAAATCACGGCATACTTGACAGTTGTTCTTTTTTCCCTCATTTTTACCTCGATCACTAATTGACCCTCCTCTCGCTACGCCACGATCTCGGTTGCTCTCTTTCTTAACTCGATTGTTACTGTCCATCATTCTCGTCTTAAATATACCTCTACTGTTGCCTGAAATCGCCCAAAATCGCCACAAAATCGCCTCTCTTTCTTCCTCTTTCTCTTTTAGCTAAGTTAGAATGAATTTGTGAGTGGCAGGAGAGAGAAAACTCTCTAATATAGGGGTTTTATAGCAGACCGGCCCACTAGGAGACGGTTTGGTAGAGGTAGTGGACCGCTCCACTGGGAGGCGGTCTACTATGAACAGTGGACCACCCCACAGTGGGGCGGTTAGAGTAGTTTTAATAAAAAATTTGAGGTGAGGACAGATTTGCTAATTTGATATCCTTGACATGCAAGAACTATATATAATTATTAAATCCTGTACAACATTTAATTATTTTTTGTACAAATTTTTGGAAAGGTCAGCCCCATTTGTGTAGTTTGATCAATCGTATTGGGTGTTTTATTTTCCTTGTACTGTCATGTCCTATGAAAACAAAAAACGAGAAAAGTAAAATCTTTCAAGGTCCACAAAAATTTTAAATATGAATTTTTCAAATAACGACAATTTAATTAAAGGGAAACAACTTAAAATATAATCAAAGTTCGTATCGACATGCATGGGTCCTTAATATGACCTGAAAGTTATGGCACTTCTTCCTATATAAAAAAGATTGATTCGGTTGAATAAAATGTTTGAAAAATGAGTACCTTAAACAAGTTCTTGTGGTGAGAACATGTAACCAAAAGCCGGAATGGGAACCATGTGATGGAACCCAATCAGCTGGGCCGGACTATACCATTATTGGAACTTGAACATATTTTTATATTTTTGGGCCCATTAATCTATTTCCCCAGGCTTTCTCCTTCTTTTTCCAGCTTTTAACTTCTCCTTTTCTAAAGATGGAACTAAAAAAAGGAGATGATGTTATTAAATGATACATTTAAAGGTATAAGTCTGACCTTGCAAAATGTGTGTATGTATATATGTAACGAATTAAGTCACAAACACAAAAAAAAAAAAATAGATCTTCTGTTTTCTGTAAGTAGTTAATCAATCGGATGAGAACATGAAATCTTTGATAAATTTAAGCCAAATTTATATTTGATTGTGTTTCCTATAGAAAAAGAAAATACAATAATGGTACATTGTGCCCAGGAATAATATATATATATCTTGATCGATCTGGCTTGGCCGATTGCCCATAGCTCTGGTTCTGGCATCGTAAATGCTGCAACAGTGCAATACCTTCCCCAGCTAGTCTTATTTGAACAAAAAGGATTTGTAGCTCAGTCCTGGGCAATACCTTGTTTTGTGCCACTGCCATGTAATTTGTGTAATAACTGGGAGCAACTTACTGGCTAATTTTCAATACTAATTGTTACCAACTTTTATGACCAATTAACCTTCTAACTTAAAAGAGCTAGTAAAGACAATGTACTCCGTGTGAAAGGTTGCAGGTTCTAAGTCCGAAAAGAGCAATCATTTGTGTTAATATTAAATAGTTGAGTAGTTTGACCTCCAACCTTTACTAAAAAAACTTGAAAGAGCTAGAAATTTTGTTGATTTGTTGATTAATTAAATTATAAACGAAGGCACAAAGTAGCATAACCATACCCAATTGTGAGGGTTTCCAAAATTTAAATAATTTATGCCCACAGGCACCAACTCATTTTTTGTCTAAATAATATTTTATAAGTCATCATAATTAATGTCGTGATAATTTTGCTGTCTCCAAAGACGATGGGATATATAGGTTATATTTTGTATCACTTTTTGAAGAAAGAAATTAATATGGTGATAATTCACCCTTTACAGTTTTGTCATTTAATCATCTGTAATTTTGTATAAGTTAGTTAATCATGGGTATTGCCAAAAAGAAATTAACAATGCAAAGCTTACTCAGACAATTTGTCTAGTTGCATGGCATGTCAGTCATAATTTACAAAGCTAGTTGAATAGGTGGCATCACTCAACCACCCACTATTTTATTTTCATTATTTTCATTACACAAGTGACAACACCAAAAAGAAAAGAAAACCAAAACATCACAAAAGTGGCAAGGAAATTAAAGTGGAAGAAACGCACATAATACCAACCTAATTAATGTTACAAAAGTAGCACACTAGGCTACTTACCGACTTGTAAAAGAGGTACGCAATATTACCGGGTTTCCAAATCTAGCAACACTCACAAGTTCATTTAGAAATAAAACAAACTACACTACTTGTAGGAAACAAGGCCGGTTTATAAGGCCTGACTGTCCCCCTCACCGTCGGTCACCGGCTGTAAGAACTCAATGCGTGACGGGTTCTTCGCAGAGCAATTCGCACGAATCTCCCCGTTGTTGCCCGTCAAGACGCTCAACTGCCCCATCTTGACCATTGAGTACACAAACTTCTGGAAGAACAAGTCTTGGTTCTTGGCAAAGTCGGTCACCGTCGGCTTGGTCCTTGAGTCGGTGTACATATCCTGGTCTGAAGTGAAGAGTCCTTCCCGGTTCAACAGATCGACATAGTACTTGTTGTCAAAAGTGTTTGGTGTACGGATGTCGTTGTTCGTTGTGTTGACCGTGTCGTTTTTCGGGCAGGTTAATTTGAGCTGACCGGCGAACCACTGGTTCATGGTGGAGTCTTGGGATGGGTAGAGCCGTTTGGTGAATGAGCTGCAGTGAGCAAGGCCGATGGTGTGGCCGCCGGATAGTGCAACCAGGTCAGTTGTATCGAGGCCGATCTTGTTAAGAACCGACAACAGTTTGGTTACATTGGAGGTGGGGGCCGGTAAACTGGCGATGGTGACATTGCTGGTTGCGAAGTTCAGGCCATCGCGTCTGCCAAGTGGGACCTTGTAGTTGGGACCGCCGGACTGTAATTAAGCAATTGATCATTAGGCTTAATTTTACTTTAATGTTTTATTTAATTATATTTAGTGCTATTGAGGCATTGATAACTAAATGATAAAAGGACCGTTTTGCTTTTCAACATATCTAATTCTTAACTTTTGACTAGCTATAGAGTCTTGTTGGCTAGCTTATTACTTTTGTTAACATTGATTTACACGTGAAACCAATGATAATGGGATAAGGACTAGTGATCTTGGATATTTTTTAGTTAGAAATTAATTAAGGGTAATCAAACTATCATCATCACATTGCCACTTACCTTCTGCAGCTGTAAAGTAATTAGAATCCTAGTTAGTGGGGTGGTTCTTTACTTCTTTATGTCCCCATCACTTTAATCATAATCTTAATTAGCATCACCATCATTAATGAATTACTGTCTCTATCATTAAACGATCCTAGAGTTTATCTTCAGTGAGTTTTATAAAATTATGAAGACGATACTTCTAACATAGGAGGGCTTAACAAATCCTAGATTCTTAGTTTCTTACTTCTTAGTGCATGTATCAAGATTATCTAAAGTATGATTTTTAGGAATAAAATGTAGCAATCAATTATCAGGGAGCCCCAGGTCAGTGGCTGAATGCACATTCAACCACATCCATGTTGAACTAATTAAGTTCCAAGAACTGAATATACTTAACTAGCTTGGCAATATCAGTAATTAAGTTGTATATTTTTGTGCAACTAAACAGTTCAGATTTCAGAAATCAGAACTCTGTTTTCTGAAAGAGAGAGAGATATATATATACCAAGGTGACAGAGTCACGAGCTGCGAGAGCGACTACGTCGGCACAGGAGACAACCTGCCCGCAAGCCTTGTCAATGAGAGCTCGGATATCATTGATAGCCTTGAAGGCTGCAGGCCTCAGTGTCAGGTTAGGCCCCGCCTCCTGCTCCCCGGGCCCACTGGCAGAGCCGTCAAGCAGAACTGATGCATCACATCCCTGCATATCAGAATTAATTATCAATACCGGAACAAGCAAAATATATCATTAATGTATCTATGCATGTTTGGAATTGTAGACTATACTAGATATATATAACATGTAAAAATGTAATATAGTAGTGAAACATGTTCTCTCTTTTCTTTTCTTTTGGGTAAAAACTAGAATAGATGTATGCAACTCATTTTGCACACCTGCACAAAGCAATCATGGAAATGAAGGCGGAGAAGGCCAGCAGCGAGGCCGATGTTACTCTTGAAGGTGCTTGCTAGGAAGTTACTCACGATCGACTCGAGTTGCGGGCAAGTCGACTTGTAGTAACTGAAGGACAGGCCTGCATGAAGTGGTGGGTATGTAAAAGAATCAGCATTTGCTGCCGGAGAGAAGGAAATTACTGCAAGTGAAGTTGCAAGTAATAAGGTCACAACGAAGGAGCCAGTATTGGCAGCCATTGAGCAAATGACTATTCTTCTCTTTGTTATGGCCTTGTTTTTGTTAATTAGTAGGATTGAAAGATACACATCTTATGACCTTATTTTATAGAGATGCAAACGGATCGGATACGGATCGGATAGTGGTAAAACCGTATCCGTTTGCACCCAATATTTTATATGCAGCGCACAGGTCTATTTCGCGCGCGTGTCTATGACTAGGAACTCTTCTCGGCATCTTCGTCATTTGAATTTGATTTTTCTCTTTGTCAATTTGTCAATGAATGCACGCGCCCCTTCCGGTCAAGGGGAACACATGGCAATGTGAACATTGAATAAGTTACAGATTACGACGAATATTAGTTATAATATTCACACTTGCTTAGTGGCAGTGTTTTCTATTTCTTTTTCCCTTTTAGCTAGAACTTTAGATAAATTAAGTTTACCAACTCTCCACTAGAGACTAGACCACGAAAGTTCAAAAAGTTGTTATTGCGCTCTCGAGTCTTCACAACAAGGGACATTAATTTCCACCGTTCCAGCACATTACAATTTACATAACACATTAGATCGATAATTAGTTCGATAATTCAGCTTTGCTTCAAGTTTTTGTGAATTTGGAGGAAACGCTGAGTCATTTTTGCTTAATTAATGGTGAGGAGTTTTCACAATTTAATGGAATGGGTGATCTCGCTCTAAAATTAGTTGCAAGAGGTGGTCCTTTTCCGCTATGAATATGAATATTATTAAAACTCGTTCATGAAATTGAATGAGAGACATGAATAATAATTTGATTACATGTATATATGACAACAGGCGGTAATTACATAAACCTCAACTAATTTGACTAATGCATTAATTATTTTTCTCAAGATAATGATCACTAACTTAATGTAAAGTTTGAATTGGTGATTGTTGCGTTAATGAGTTATTAATTGGACAGAAATTATATCAATCCTTGTCTTTCTGTCACATCCCGGGTGGGGCCGGCATGAGCAAGGCAACATTGTCAGCATCGATTTTTTAATCATCAATTTTTAGAACTTTTTCCAATTTTTTTTTCCCTTTTTTATTGTGTTTTTTCAGGCAGGAGCCAACGGATCGGAAAATGGCATATTCTTTTTTTTTTTTTCCGCAGGCTGGAGCAAATGAACAGTATATATGGCATAGAGGAATTTTTTTTATAAACCATTAATAAAAAGAGGAGGGTTCAATTTTTCGTGCCTCAATTTTGGCTCCAAATATGAATGGTTAGATTTGCGTCAATGCTAGTGTGGATGATAGTCTAATCAGGAAAAAAAAGTGTTGTCCAGTACGGATGACTCAATTCTTCAAACTAAACACATCAAGCTTTCTAATATCTCTTGAACTTACTAACGCTTAAACGAGGCGGCCAACGCTTCAAACGGGCTTCTTCCTTCAAAGGATTTTTCCGACGGAGACGTTGTAGATGGTGCCTTTGATTTGATGGAGAGGTAGATCGGCTTGCTCGTCGGAACCATCATTTGCACGTGTCTATGTCGTTTTCTATCGCACAGGGGTCTGGCCGTCTGGGTGGGAAGAAAGCGATAGTGAGAGAGGGGAGAACTGGACGGTGAATTTTTTCACTCATCAGAATAATCATTTGCACGAATATTGATGTAAATCTAATGATCCTTATATTTGGAGGTAAAATTGAGGCAGTTGAACTCTCAAAATCCCAAAAATAAGCTGTTCCGCCCAAACATTTTTTTTGTTAATTTTTTAAAATAGACGGAGAAAGCTTACAATTTGAATATTCTTCGAGAAACATCAAACAAAATTAGATAAAATATCATACAATTGAGATTTACTAGAAGTACTACGAAATATTTTCAAACAGAATTTTTTGTGGCTGTAAAAAAAATTAAAATATTTTGTTCATGTGTTACTCGAAAAATATAAAAATATTTTGAATCTGAGTTATTGCTTTCAGATCAAAACCTGCTTCTGGGTAAATAAAAAAATTATCGTAATCTTTCTAATATATTCAAATTCGAAAGTACTCCATCTATTTCTCTAAAAGTGATTTTAAAAAATATATTAAAATAATAATAATAATAATATAAAATAGCTTCTTAGGGATATAGATGGTGTACCTTAGAATTTGAATGTACTAGAAGAATCACGATAATTTTTTTATTTACCCAAAAGTAAATTTTGAACCGAAATCAATAACTCAGATTCAAAACATTTTTATTTTTTTGTAGTAACACACGAAAAAATATTTTAATTTTTTTACAGCCATAAAAAATTCAGCGTGAAAAATGTTTCATAATACTTTTAATACATCTCAATTATATCTATTTTATTTGATGTTCATTTTAGAATATTCAAATTGTAAGTTCTTTCATTCATTTTTGAAAATTAACAAAATAAAATGGGCCAAGCAATAGGGGTGTTCATCGGTTCGGTTCGGTTGAAACCAAACCAAATTAGGCAAACCAAAGTAATAATTCGATTTTTAAAATAGAACCGAACCGAACCGATTTAGCATTGCAACCGAATCGAACCGAGTCGAAGTTTTCTTTCGGTTTGTTCGGTTCAAACCAAAATATATTATTTTTTTATTTAAAGCAATTGATTTATAATAGACCGAAATATATTAAGAAATAAACCGGGGTATTAAGAAATAAACCGAGATATTAAGAAATAAACCGAAGTATTTAAAGCAATTGATTAAGAAATAAACCGGGACGGTCTGGACCAAATTCATAATATATAAAAGTTCAGTCGGTTCAGTTATTTCAATTTTGAAAATTTTCAAACCGAACAGAACTGAAATTATAAATCGGTTTTAAAAAGCAAACCGAACCGAACCATTAAACCGAACAAACCGAATCGTTTGTCCAAACTAATTCGGTTCGGTTCAAAACCGACTAAACCGGACCCAATGAACCCCCTACCGAACAACCTATTCGGGACATCAAAAATCAATTTTCTATGGTAAATCTGTGAAATCAGCTCGTGCTGAATAGGCTGTTCGGTCCAGCAAAATAAAATAAAATTTCGTGCCAAGTTGGCTGTTCGGTACTTATTATTTTTATAAAAACCAAACCAATCGAGTTGGTTTGTTGTTTTCTTTTTTATTATTTATGGTTTCTAAAAAAAGGTTCCGGCATAGAGTTAAGTTAATTGTGAATGGGACTAGGGGTGTCAATGGGTACAGTACGGGTCGGGTGGAGGCATTTTCATACCATACCCATTAAAATTGATATTACCCATTCCATATCCTTACCCATTAAATATTAACCTTACCTTACCCTATCATTACCCGTTAATATTATCGAGTAACGAAATGGTAAGCGGTGAATAACGGATAATACTAATATAATAATTAATTTTATTATATTTTACGAATAAAAGATCAAAACTCATTATGTTTTACAAATTATATTTTATTCATTACATAAGATAATCATTTAAATTGTTTTTCACTAATTATAATTTTTTATTGCAAAATTTGAAATTAATTTGAAAACAAAATTGAGTCATAGCCACCGTGAAAATTAAAGTGGAAATGTGACTATGTGAGCCAAATTCTTATGGAATTTACATTCTATTTTTACGATTGAGTAAAAAAGCAAGAAAACTAAAAAAGAAGGAAAAATATATCAAACAAACAAATCTAGTGCGCTGGAATAGAAAAATGCAATTTAGGACATTGAAATAGAAGAGTAAATCTAGGTGCACTGAAAATTGAATTGAATATAAATAATTTTAGATTTTATAATGACCCTATAAAATAACAGGTACGAAATAGTTATTACCCATATTCTTATAAATTTAGTTAACGAAAAAAAATTCTTACTCATATTCATATCCAATAAGCTAACGAAAAAAAATCTTACCCATACCGATATTATCGAAAACGATACGGACAGGTAATCGCCAAAAATACCATTGACATCCCTAAGTGGGACTTGTTTAGCGTTGCCACGTGGTTAGATGAGAGGGGCAGCTGTCGTCTGTCTAGTAGATAAGAGGCAAGTCAGGCAACCAAACCAACTTATATACATTTTTTTTCATTTTCAGTTACGACATCCTTTTGTTTCATATTTTAAGATTAATTAGTACGTGAGACTTATATCATACATCAACTTGATATTTCAAAAGATATTGTTTAAATTTAAAAATTAAAATTATAGGTATATTATATATAATTTAAATATGACGTATGTCAAATTAATTCAGAATTATTAAAATTTTATCATCACAAAATTTAAATTGTAGGATAACAGAATAAACGTAATACATGTGTTATTTAAAGAATAATTATTTTAATATTTTAATATTTTAATTTAAATAACTTTTTTTTTAAATATTAAGTACATTACACAAAATTGAAATTACATTTTAATTTTTTTTTAAGAACAAAGGCAGGTACGATCGCCGACATTTTTATTAATATCCAAAGTTTTAATAGAAATTAATTAATATACTCAGATCGCTGAAAAGTTATAAAATATCCGTACCGGTCATTTTCTGGCTAATACTTAATTTAATTCAGTACCGTCCGAAAAATAGCCGGTACCTAAAAACTTTTTTTTAATACGGTAATGGCCATTTTTTGGCTGGTACTTAATTTTTTTTTTTTTAGGATGGGCATAGCATAGTTGGTTAGAGGAAAAAGTCGTAGGAAATTCGGATTGAAGTACCGATGGTTTTTTTTATTGTGTCGTATGACACCAAAGTTTAGTGTTCGCATGCGACTAATGAATTTAATTTGACAATAACCAGTTCTAAAATTGAGTACCGATGCAGAAGTGCATCAATGTTTCATTGAAAAAAAATCAGCGACGCACCGATGTTTTTTTAGCACTACCCTGCTTAATTGCCAATGCTAAGTCTATTAAAACATCAACGACGCACCGATATTTTTTTAGCACTACCCGACTAATAAAAAATCAATGTTTCATTGCAAAAACATCGATGATGCACCGAAACATGCAACTGATAAAACACACTCATCCAACCAAATGCATTTGTTTGATCTTAGCCAAACCGAGTGCAAACTTCAATTCGAGTTTCCTACGACTTTTTTCTAGCCAACTATGCTATGCCCATCCCTAAAAAAAAATAAAAAATTAAGTACCGGCCAGAAAATGGCCAGTACTATATTAAAAAAAAAGTTTTGGGTACCGGTCATTTTCCGACCGGTACTGAATTACATTGGGACCGGTCAGAAAATAACTGGTACGGATATTTTTATAACTGCCGACCATATTAATTAATGAGTAAAGATGTTGTCCCCCGCACTCCAGTCCCCTAAACTCCCACCCATTCTAACTAACTTTGTCAATCATTAAACCCCTTGAAAAACGTGTAAAACGTGTAAAAGATGAGTTCAGTTTTTTCTTTAAATACTTGATATCTTAGGTATGAATACTTGATGAATTAATATATGAATATTTGATATCTTAGGTATGAATACTTTCCATTTTGTATGAATACTTTCCATATATGAATATTTGATACCTTGAAAAACTTGTAAAAGTATGTCATCATGGATCTCATTTGAAAGAGAAAATTGTGTAGAACACGTTCGTGATTTTAGATTTGCAAAATTTCTTATAGATCGTCAGAAATATTGGTTAGATTGAACGGAGAAAAAAAAAAACCACCTTGAAAAATGTATAAAAGATGAGTAGTGATGTGTCCAATTTTTTTTTATGAATACTTGATGTCTTAGGTATGAATACTTGATGAATTATATATGAATATTTGATATCTTAGGTATTAATACTTTCCATTTTGTATGTGAATTAATTTAATCAATGAATGTAGCACTGGTGGTGTGATCCACGTGACTTTTTGGTTGTGGTCCCCAATGCAGTCTGACAGTTACTGCCCCCGAAAAGTAATGGTCCCCAGTTTGTATGTGAATTAATACTTGATATCTTAGGTATGAATACTTGATGAATTATATATGAATATTTGATATCTTAGGTATGAATACTTTCCATTTTGTATGTGAATTAATGTATATTGAATAGATGTCTGACAGTTGTACTTTGACCGTTAGGGGGACGTTTAGGGGACTGAATGGGGGGGACTGTTAGTTGATCCCTTAATTAATTTCTATTAAATTTTGGATATTAATAAAAATGTCGGGTACGATTGGGAGTGGGTGCGCCACTCCCAATCGTATGTGAATTAATTTAATCAATGAATGTAGCACTGGTGGTGTGATCTACGTGATTTTTTGGTTGTGGTCCCAAATGCAGTCTGACAGTTACTGCCTCTGAAAAGTAATGGTCCCCAGTTTGTATGTGAATTAATACTTGATATCTTAGGTATGAATACTTGATGAATTATATATGAATATTTGATATCTTAGGTATGAATACTTTCCATTTTGTATGTGAATTAATGTATGTTGAATAGATGTCTGACAGTTATACTTTGACCGTTAGAGGGACGTTTAGGGAACTGAATGGGGGGACTGTTAGTCGATCCCTTAATTAATTTCTATTAAATTTTGGATATTAATAAAAATGTCGGGTACGATTGGGAGTGGGTACGACACTCCCAATCGTATGTGAATTAATTTAATCAATGAATGTAGCACTGGTGGTGTGATCTACGTGACTTTTTGGTTGTGGTCCCAAATGCAGTCTGACAGTTACTGCCTCTGAAAAGTAATGGTCCCCAGTTTGTATGTGAATTAATATTGATACCTTAGGTATGAATACTTGATGAATTATATATGAATATTTGATATCTTAGGTATGAATACTTTCTATTTTGTATGTGAATTAATATATGTTGAATAGATGTCTGACAGTTGTACTTTGACCGTTAGAGGAACGTTTAGGAGACTGAATAGGGAGACTGTTAGTCGATCCCTTAATTAATTTCTATTAAATTTTGAATATTAATAAAAATGTCGGGTACGATTGGGAGTGGGTGCGCCACGCATCCTCTGGCAAAAAGCCTAATAAAGGCAGTTCTGAAGTTTGAATAAAGAAATCTGTGGGACCCTATTATTTTAATTTATTTAATTTTTATGGATAACAAATAGTGCCTATTTTTGGGGAAAGGGTCCGAAAGGACACAATTTTTCCACTGATTCTTGTAATCTAGTTCATGCATCGTTGTCTAGGCTAGGCATGTGGTTATATTGGATTTTTTGTGACCTTTCCATTTTGGAGTACCTGTAGCAGATGGTAAAACAATTCAAAACAAAAGGAGTAGAACTAGGAGCGTTCTTAAGTTTATCAAGTTCTTTGTGAATTTAACTCTAAAATCAATCAGATTAGTTTTAAATAACGAATCTAAATCATTAAAATCCATCTAATCTTACGAATGATACGTCTACACGCGAAAATTTTAAATTTTGAAATTAATTTTGTATAAAGTTAAGTGGTCAAAAGACGTTCAATAAATGAATGTATTTAATTAATTTATAAATCTTCTCATTTTGACAGCTTGAATTTATACTAAATTGCATTTAGACACATGACTCCTAAAGTAGAGGGGTTTAAACAATTCAAATTCGTCATTTGAAGTCAATCTGATAGATTTTAGAGTTAAGAGTTCATCAAATGAGTTAGATGAACTTAAAAACACTCTAGTTTTACTCAAATTAAAAATACATTTTTTTTCTTTTTTCAGGAAGGACCCTTACTTTTTTTGTAAATGAAGTCAAGATTTGTCCGTTTCAATAATATTGAAACATTGACGTCCATGAAAATTAAACCAAAGAATTTAGTTTAAGGACTTCCTTTTATTTTATTTTGTTTTGGAAAATAAAGTATTGAAAATTGGAAATGGTCGCAGGCACATGCTCCCATAGGACCCATAACCATAAAAAAAAAGGCAGTTTTGAAATTTAAATAAAGAAAATTGTGTGGCCCCCAATTCTCCTCTTGTCATTTCTTTAATAACTTTGGTTAACATAGATTGTCATTTTTATTTCTGAAGATGACACATTTTGAACTTGTTCATGCATCGTAACATGTCTACCACGTGACTATATTGGATCCTTTGCCGACATTTTATTAATATCCAAAGTTTAATATAAATTAAAATTTATGCTCAGAATTCTCGGTTTTCGTCAAAAATATCCAAACCGGTCACAAAATGGCCGGCTTACGCCCCCTAAGCTGGCCATTTTATGGCTGGCTTACTCGTTTTTTTTTAAACCCGTATTTTATCCTATATATACTCCTTTTTCCTCTCTCCTCCTCACAACTCCATCATCTCACAACCGAATTTCCTCTCTTCTATAAGGTAATTTTTTTTTATCTAATTTAAATTTAAATTTATTTAATTTAGGGTTTAGGGTTTGGGATTTAGGATTAAGGATTTAGGATTTAGAGTAATTTGTTATAATTTAGTACAATTAGCACAGTTGATCATATTTTAGGGTATTTTGGCCTTTTTGAACATAATTAGGTTAATTAAGCGTAATTTAACAGAATTTAGGATAATTACTAAATTAGACCATTTGAGCATATTTTACCGAAATTAGGCTATTGTAGCATATTTAAGGTTATTTTAACCGCAATTAGGTTGTTTTAAGCGCAATTTGACCCATTTTAGCATTTTTAAGTAGAGTTAAGATTTTTTTGTCCTTATTAGCATATTATACCGAAATTAGGTTATTGTAGTCTGTTTTAGCATGTTTGAGGTTATTGTAACCGCAATTGACCAATTGTAGCATGTTTAAGCAGAATTAAGCCTATTTTGGTCGTTTTTAGCATATTTTATCGAAATTAGGTATTGAAGCCTACTGTAGCATATTTTAGGTTATTGTAACCGCAATTGACCTATTTTAGTATGTTTAAGCAGAATTAAGCCTATTTTGGTCGTTTTTAGTATATTTTACCGAAATTAGGTTATTGTAGCATGTTTTAGCATGTTTTAACGGCAATTGGTCTACTTTAGGTTATTTTTGACATCAGGATGCGTAGAGCACGGTCTACCCGTCGTCCAGTAGTGGACGAGCCGATTAGTACCAGCAGCACCGACCATATCAGTCCTCTCCTGTGGATTCCCCACGACGATCACCGAGTCTCACTGGCTTCTCGTGAGGTACATATCTTTTTTTAGGTTTTCTTAAAATTTTGTTGAGTTCGAATTTTGTTATGATAACACCTTGTGGACTACTTTTTTGAACGCAGGACACGTTTCTATTGGATATTAAGTTGCGGTGTGTTCACATGCGGTACTACGAGGTGATAAACCAGTACCTTATCAACCTGGGTCTGTACCAGGTTGTGGACATCGTGCGGGCGGAGAGAAACATCATCAATGCATCTCTCATCGCAAGATTGGTGGAGCGATAGCGTCCCGAGACGATTATCTGAAGTTTAAATATTAGATTTTTTGTGACCTTTCCATTTTGGAGTACCTGTAGCAGATGGTAAAACAATTCAAAATAAAAAGAGTAGAACTAGGGTGTTCCTAAGTTCACCAAGTTTCTGTGTGAACTCAACACTAAAACCTATCTGATTGGCTTCAAACAACGAATCTAAACCGTTGAAATCTTTCTACCTTACGAGTGATGCATCTACATGTGAAAATTTTAAAATTTTAAATGAATTTTGTATAGAATCAAGTGGTTAAAAGATATCCAAAAAATGAATACATTAAAATTAATTTATAAACCTTCTAATTTTAACCACTTGACTTTATAGTAAATTAATTTGAAACCTTAAAATTTTCACATGTAGACGCATCACTAATAAGGTAGAAGGATTTCAACAATTTAAATTTATCGTTTGAACTCAATGCAATAGATTTTAGAGTTGAGTTCACAAAGAGACTTGGTGAACTCAGGAACACCCTAGTTCTACTCCTAGGAGTATTCTTAAGTTTATCAAGTTCTTTGTGAATTTAACTCTAAAACCAATCAGATTGGTTTCAAATAAACGAATCTAAACCATTAAAATCCATCTAACCTTACGAATGATTTGTTTACATGCGAAAATTTTAAATTTTAAAATTAATTTTGTATGGAGTTAAGTGGTCAAAAAACGTTCAAAAAATGAATGTATTTAATTAATTTATAAATCTTCTCATTTTGACAGCTTGAATTTATACTAAATTGCATTTAGACGCATCATTTCTAAAGTAGAGGGGTTTAAACATTTCAAATTCATCATTTAAAGTCAATCTGATAGATTTTAGAGTTAGAGTTCAAATGAGTTAGGTGAACTTAAAATCACTCTAGTTTTACTCAAATTAAAAATACATTTTTTTTTCTTTTTTCGTAAATGAAGTCAAGATTTGTCCGTTTCAATAATATTGAAAACATTGACGTACATGAAATTTAAACCTAAGAATTTAGTCTAACGACTTCCTTTTATTTTATTTTGTTTTGGAAAATAAGGTATTGGAAATTGGAAAATGGTCGCAGGCACATGCTCCCATAACCATAAAAAAAAAAAGCAGTTTTGAAATTTAACCTAAGAATTTAGTCTAACGACTTCCTTTTATTTTATTTGTTTTGGAAAATAAGGTATTGGAAATTGGAAATTGGAAAATGGTCGCAGGCACATGCTCCCATAACCATAAAAAAAAAAAAAAACAGCTTTGAAATTTAAACCTAAGAATTTAGTCTAACGACTTCCTTTTATTTTATTTTGTCTTGGAAAATAAGATATTGGAAATTGGAAAATGGTCGCAGGCACATGCTCCCATAACCATAAAAGAAATAGTTTTGAAATTTAAACTTAAGAATTTAGTCTGACGACTTTCTTTTATTTTATTTTGTTTTGAAAATAAAGTATTGGAAATTGGAAAATGATCGCAGGCTCCCATAACCATACAAAAAAAGCAGTTTTGAAATTTAAATAAAGAAAATTGTGTGGTCCCCAATTCTCCTCTTGTCATTTCTTTAATAACTTTGGATAACATAGATTGTCATTTTTATTTCTGAAGATGACACATTTTGAACTTGTTCATGCATCGTTACATGTCTACCACGTGACTATATTGGATCCTTCGTGTAGCATCCACTTTAGTTTTTATGGACCCACACAAATTAATTTTTACATTGAGCATCCTTATCACATTCACTGATTCACGTAAAAAGGGCTGAGTTGCGTAAGGTTATCTCCCATCCCATCTGTTCTGATTTCCATGCTTATTCAAACCATAGAGCACTGTGCCTCCTTTTGACTTGCATGGAAAGTTTGTTCCTCTTCAGAAAAGTAAATAAGAACAGCTTTAACAAGCAAATGCCTGATACAGTAATTTTCTGTGCGAGAAATTATATGTTTGAAATTTAGAAAAAAATTATTTTTAAATATTAAATAATTAAATAAACTTGATCTCCAACCCTTACCTAAAAGAAATTCAATACTAATTGAGCAAAATGTCAGATACAATAAGAGATGTAGGAATGTTCTTTCCTAACCAGCATAGCATTGCAATTTTACCACATTCAGTAATGGAGTCAGATGGAGTTTAGTGGATTCAATTGATCCCACTAAATTAAAAAAAAAAAAAAAACTCAAAAAAATTATACAAACTTTGGACTTCATTCAAAAAATCTAAATTCTATTCTTTGACACCACAAAACTGTTTGATTCTACTATACCAATTTATATATCACACTATAACAAAACAAATGTAGATTGCATCCAACTATATCTCTTTTAAAAATTAGCGACCAGCTTTTGAATTGTTTGAATGGTTGCCAGATTCAATCAGTACCTGCTACAGTATTAAATTAATCAGTAAAAATATCCAAAGTCATATTATTAAATCTCAACCATTGATCAGATTAGCCATAACTAACCACATATTATAAATTATCCTAATACATTAATTAACTAGTACTATTGTACCAATCTCAACCATCTCTGTACCTATCGAACATGTGTCATTGACTGCAACCACAAAAGAAACCCATTTCACATTACATAATCTCTAATGAAAGTAAAAGGTTACAGCTCTCCAGAAAAAAAATGACACAGTTTGATTAATTGCAATTAATGAGCACTCAGAGGTGACATATTTTGTAATGGGATTGAGTTTTTGCTATATCCCTTATATTTTTTTAAGTTTGTCATTTACAATTTAAACCTTCAAAGTTATGAAATTATATATTGATCTAAAATAACTTCAAAAATAATATAAAAATTACCCTAAAATAACTTCAAAAAATAATATAAAAATTACCGGGTGTACATAATTTTACCAAAGGAAAGAGGCATTATCAAATTATTTAATGTGTTTCACTAACTGGCTAACTGCTTAAAATTTATCACGCCGTAATTATTCTATGCCATTATAAAAAAAAAAAAATGCAACATATTTTGAACCCTAACTACATAAAACAATT
This sequence comes from Carex parvula, assembly GCA_025461045.1. Taxonomy (NCBI): domain Eukaryota; kingdom Viridiplantae; phylum Streptophyta; class Magnoliopsida; order Poales; family Cyperaceae; genus Carex; species Carex parvula. Next base: position 47,695 of record JAJGRW010000392.1, on the reverse strand, counting down.
TAACAATAAATTTTTTCTAGTTTTCATTAATTGGGAAACACGGACAATATATCCATACCAACTTTAGTTCCTTTTTTTTGTTTTTCTTTTTCACGTACGTCCTCTTTTTATTTTATTTGATTAAAATTAGGTACAACACGATTAGGCTGACAGGCTCGTGCTCACCACAGCCCACAGCCCATGGCCACTGAAAAAGGCAGTTGTACAATTTGAATAAAGAAAGGTATGGGACCCCGGGTTACCATTTTATATAGTTATGTATAGAGAATAACATGTGCATATTTGTAGTCTTACAATGTTCATGCATCCTTTATCTATAGTTCTATACAATGGAAGAGTTTATCCATACAACGGAAGAGTGGGTACATATAGTTACTTTATATGTATATATGGTTTGTGTTCGAGTTTATTTATGCGTTCTTTTTTTTTTTCTCCTCTTTTTTTTTTTTTTTTTTTCTACTTTTTACACTGGCAGCTTTTCATTCAAATATCTGAGTGGTGATTGTTCTGGTTTAGTTGATTTAGTTTCTGATCCGGTTTGATTCATTGCCTCCATTGGAACTTCTGAGTGGTGACTGTCTTGACTCGGTTGATTTGGTTCTCGGTCTGATTTGATTCAGTGCCTTCTACGATGAAGTCTGCCAGCAGGACAACTATACGCACAGAGGAAACCATCACTAGATTTTTATCATTTTCATCAAGCAAAGATGACCAAAATTGTGTCAACATGATGTACATATCACTGTGCGTTTTTAGTTTATTTACAGCTGATTGCTTTCTAAGCTGACATTGTTTGTCTAATCTTATGTAACAATTAGTTTGTAACTCTTTAAATTAATAAAATTGTTTGGGTTTTTACTGCAAAATAAATACCGAAATTTTTATTAATAGAAAATAAAATAACAACATTGAAGAACCTTTTAGTTGGATTTCGGGATATAGCAAAAACGTAATAGTTCATAACGTCCAGAGGACGTTATGGACCATCACAGTCTGATTAGCAACAAAGATTAACAACCTAAGCGTAAACACGGGACGTCATTGTTCATCACGGTCAGAGAGCCACGGAAAAAAAAAAAACCAAACCGTCCTTGTCCATCACGACTAGGAAAAGAGTCGAAAAAAAAAATCTAAACCGTTTGCAACTATCACAGCCTGAGATAACCTAAAAAAAAAATTCCTAACCATTATTGTCCATCACGACCAGATCTTTTCTTACTCACGCGGCTGCGTGACCCGTTCCTTCGTCTATTGAAAAAATAAACATTGTAAGTTTGAAATTGTTTGATTGACTTTGACACTTCAATCAAGCTCTATTATTTTACATGTACACTATATATATATATATATATATTATGAGGAGGGATCCACTTACAACAAATTTGAGTTACAACAAAGTTACAACATTTATTTTTTTCATTTTCAAAGTCCAAATCGTCGATCCAACCGTTCAACATGATCATCTAAATAAAATGTACGTGCAGATCAAATTTTATATTTTTTTGATTTTTTTACTATTTATTAAATATTTTACAAAAAATAGCCATACTTAGACCATTGAATTTTGTTCCCATCTTAATAAATAGTAAAAAAATTCAAAAAAATATAAAATTTGATCTGCAAGTACATTTTATTTAGATGATCATGTTGAACAGTTTGGATCGACGATTTGGACTTTGAAAATGAAAAAAATGAATATTGTAACTTTGTTGTAAGTGGATCCCTCCTCATATATTATTAAGGTCTATTATGGTTGCATCGGCTTTAGATCAAATTTCTTTTTGACTTCTTATTACCGCGAATTCTTATTACCGCGAATGATGGAATCACACACCTCAGCATTTTTTGTTATGTCCAATTAAGGCTAAGATTTTTTTTTTTTCTTTCCGCCTGGCTGTGATAGATATGAACGGCTTAGTTTTTATTTTTTTCGTCTCTCCCCTAGACCGTTATGGAGCATAATGTCCGGTCTTTTTTTTTTTTTTTTTTCTGCGCCTCTCTGGCCATGATGGACAAAGACGTTCCGTATTTTTACTTTTACGTTAATCTTTGTTGCTAATCGGACAGTGATAGTCAATAACGTTATGGACTATTACGTTTTTATTATATCTCGAAATTCCCGAAAATATTTTTTATTTTATTTTCTATTAATAAAAATTTCGGAAATAAATACATACATGTCGGGACACCACGTGGTTATATTGGATCTTTTGTGGCGCATGACTTCACTGTGTACCCTGTAGCAGATGAATATCAAGATAAATAATTTATAATAAATATTTATTTTTCAAAATTAAAATACATACTGTTTAGTAATCAATTATTTATATTCTTGTTGACTTAATATCAACATCTGCATTAACTTAAGAGTGGTAATAGAACATGTCAGAAGCACCAAGTCGTTACACAGAATTCAACATGTTTATATCTAAAGGATATGAATTGCTCGACGTGGACATATTTAGTCGGTCAAGCTTATTTCTACTTCTAATAAAGTTTCTCGAATTTGTCAATCTGACTTATAAAAAGCAAGATTTTTTTGGGCATATGACTTTGACACGTTTCATTTATTGCCGACATTTTCATTAATATTCAAAAATAATTACAAATTAATAAATATAACCACGTTAGTTGGATATTTTTAAAAATGTTCATACCAGTCATTAAATGGCTGGTTGGGATTTTCTTTTGCTGTTTTAGACCCGATAAATACTCACCTTTCTCTCTCCTACCTAGATTCGGTTGAAACCAAAATTTTATTCCAGTTTCAAAAATAGAACCGAACCGAACCATTTTAGCCTATCAACCGAACAGAACAGAAGTTTTATTTCGGTTTGTTCGATTTAAACCGAAATATATATTTTTTTTATTTAAAGAAATTGACTTAAATAACAAAGCACATAGAGTGAATAATGAAGTAATAAACTATCCAACATAAATAATGAAACAAAACAATCAATATGAATAATAAAGTTGACAAATAACAAGATGAATAACAAAGCAATCAATGTGAAACATAAAATACATAATGGATAACAAAAAAAACACAGCATATCCAGGGGCGGACCCAGTGTAGTCCAGGGGGGCAGCTGCCCCCCTGGATTTTGAATTTTAGTGAAAATTTATCGGTTCCGACCGACTTTGCCCCCCTGGATTTTTTTTTGCCCCCCCTCTGGACGTTTATTTTGTAATTCGAGTTAAATTTAGGGTTAAAATTGAAATAAATCTATTGAATTTTGATTGGTAATTATAATTATAAGTCAGAGCATCAGAAATTACAAGTCAAAGCATTGGAAAGTACAAGTTAAAGCATTGTTTTTTATCGAGTACCTAATTGGTTAATGGATTTAAACCCGATTAGATATTTAAATCCGATTCGATATTTTTTTGCCCCCCTGATGAAAATCCTGGATCCGCCCCTGAGCATATCGCTACAAATGACAAGATGAATAACAAAACAATAAATTTGAAGCTTTTGTTAAAAATGACTTGCTAGCTCTCATCTCTTCATCCATCTCAGCATATTGCTCTGCAAAAATGATTAGAAATAAATAATTTGTAGTTTCATGCTTTATACACTTTTATATTCTTATAAAAATCGAAACATATCTGAAAAATATCTAAAGTATCTAACATAGAGAACCCACCCACCACCCTACAGGCCTTTGATATTTAACACTGACGAGCACAATATTACACTTGTACAATAAATGAAACATTTTTTGTTTGCTGAACCTAAAATTTCAAGATAGAAGAATTATTTGCTGATTTGGGGGCACATATGACAATCAGGAAAGAAGGACAAAGTTATCGAAAGCTGAATACATCATTCAATTCCTAAGGTTCCTATGGCATTATAGAAGGGACAGCACCATAGTGATATTAAGAAAAAAAGATTTAAGGCTCTCCAAATATATAGTATTTACCTTAGCTCCATATTTACAAATTACAAAGACACCTTTGCTGAACTCAAATTTCCCTCAGTAGGAGTCTGCAGCAGGCATCGCTGGCATGAAGTCATTAAAGCTCCACAGTCACCGCCATCCAACAACCCATCACCCAGAAACCCGTTAACAGATCCATCAGTGGACCCGTCAGGGCTCCCATCCAGATAAAATTTCAGATATGAACTGAGATCAGAGATGTCGTCAGAAAGGTAAGGAACAATGCCGGAGTTCTGAACCAGTGCTGGGGCAGTGTCGTCAGGGAAGTTGACCTATAACAATATGAAAGATTTTTTCATCAAAAATAATGAAAGATTTAACAAATTTATCATCTATGCATGTTTCTGGTACTCTATAATAATAATTTATTCTACTAATAGTATAGTACCAGTATTACAGTAGTGCTACAAGCCTATGTTTATCTTTTTACTTTATATTTTTAACCTTTCTTTATGGTTCTTGATTTTCACAGTTTCCACCTAAGGGTCGAATCAAGGCATAAAGCATACTGATAGAGATGTTATGTCCAATCCAACACCCACGAGTACCAAATAAAAGGGATGAAGATATCAACATAGATTGATGAAGATATCAAACTTGAGCTAGAAAATATACACAAGTAGTACAGAATATAATAGAGATTGAGATTTGAGAGAGAGTAAAGAGAGATTGAGAGAGAAAACTTATTTAATAAGAAAACTTAACTTGAGCAGTTGAAATTTAAAGGCCCGGCGTGATTGATAGTGGAGTGGTCATCGCAGTCACCAGTCTTAGCGATTTGATAGGGGTGGGTGAAACTGTGAAGAGGGATTCGGCGATTTGACAGTGGAGTGGAGTGGCGATTTATCTATTTGAATTTTCTATGACAACAATTTACAAATCTACAAGAAATTAAAGATTTTAGAAGTCGAATTTGTTGTGCAATCTTTTGTGTAGTCGTATGACATAGTATGGATCGGTTCTTCTATTAGAATCGAAATTTTCTTGCAATATATCTGTTTCTCTATATTATGTTTAACTAATTTCTATAAATAAAAATTGTGACTAATGAGTCCCTGTTATAGTACAAAAGCATCATTATATGCAAAGTCATATAAATCTCATCTTATGCTTAGCTAGTTAGCATAGATTGGCTATACCTAACCACAAACTATAAATTATTCTGATACATTGGCTAGTACTAGAGTGGGAAAAACGTGCTGTGCCGTGCCGTTCTGTGACTAACACGCCGTGACTTTGGTCTCGTGCCGTGCCGTGACTAAGTTAATTTTTCACGTGCCGTGCCGTGCCGTGATCAAAATGTCAATGAGTGATCACGGCATGCGAATGGTCACGCCACGTGAGTCACGCCGTGCCTAAACGTGCCGTGACTCACGTGACTACGTGCCGTGCCGTGTTAAAGTTTCAAAAGATGGGCACGGCACGCAAATGGTCACGGCACGGGACACGCGAGTCACGGCACGTAACTGACACGCGTGCCGTGCCGTTCCGTGACGGAACTGGCTTTGGCGTGCTATTTTTCCCACTCTAGCTAGTACTATTGTACCTGTGTACCAATCTCAGCCATCTTTCAATTAAAATAAACTGAAAAGTAAAAGAAAAATAAATAAAAGTAGATCTGAGTTTAATTATACATCTCAGACAAATCAATTGAATGTTAGATATTTATTGTTAAAAAAAAGGTAACCTAACCATTATTAAATTGCCACTTATCTTCCCTGGCTGTAAAGTAATCAGCATTGTATAGTATCTTAGGGCATGTTCGGCAATAGATAAATTATTTAAGGAATAGAGGAATTGTGGAATTGAGAATTAATCACTCTTTTCATCTATTCCAATTGTGTTTCGGTACACTCAACAATTGAAATAGTAAAATTATCCAAATTCCATAGTCACTGACCCGACATTTTTATTAATATCCAAAGTTTAATAGAAATTAATTAATATACCCACATCATTTGGGAAGTTATAAAAATATCCATACCCGCCATTTTCTGACCGGTATCAAATTTAATCAATTACCGGTCAGAAAATAGCCGGTATTCAATTTTTTTTTTTAAATACGGCACCGGCCATTTAATGGCCGGTACCCAATTTTTTTTTTTTTTAAGATGGGCATAGCATAGTTGGTTAGAAAAAAAAGTTGTAGGAAACTCAGATTGAAGTTTGCAGTCGGTTTGGCTAAGATCAAACAAATGCATTTGGTTAGATGCGTGTGTTATATCAGTTGCATGTATCGGTGCATCATCGATGCTTTTGCAATGAAATATCGATGTTTTATTAGCCGGATAGTGCTAAAAAAACATGGGTGTGTCGCTGATGTTTTTGTAATGAAACATTAATGTTTTATTAGACTTAGCATTGGCAATGAAGCAGGGTAGTGCTAAAAAAACATCGGTGCGTCGCTGATGTTTTTGGAATGAAACATTGATGCACTTCTACTGTCGTTAGGCCGTGCATAAAGCATCGGTGCGTCATCGGTGTTTTTGCACGAAAGCATCGTTTTTTTTTTAACTTTAAATGACCATAACTTTGGCTAGGAAACTCGAATTTGCGCGTATGACCCCAATTCAGAAAGCTTGGGACGAGACGGGGGCAATGGAATCAAAATTGCAAAAAAACATTATTTAGTGCCTAAAAATTAAATTTTTTTATTATCGGTAGACACAACGACCCATATGCGGCTAGTGATAGTGTCATATGTAGCATAGTGAAATTGTTAAAAGTTAGTACGTGAAATTGTTAAAAGTTAGTACCTAAAAAAACGTAGTTTAGTGTTCGCATGCGGCTAGTGAATTTAATTTGACAATAACTAGCATTCTAAAATTGAGTATCTTTTATTTTGTAATTATTGTAATTTTGCGTATTTCAGTATAATTTAACGTAATAATTTAGCATAATTTAACATAATTTTAAGTAATTTAGCGTATTTTAGTTTAAATATGCTAATTATATATCAAAAGAAGTAATCTAACAAATATTTAAAAAAAATTCGAAATTTTAATTTTAAATTTCAGCATCTTGCTCTCATAGTCTCTAAAAAAAAAAAATTGGGTAAATGGCCGGTACCGTATTTAAAAAAAAAAAATTGGATACCGGTCATTTTCTGGCCAATAATAGATTAAATTAGATATCGGCCAAAAAATTAAATTGGGTATCGGCCAGAAAATAACTGGTATAAATATTTTTATAACTTTGCGATATATTTATTAATTTCTATTAAACTTTGAATATTAATAAAAATGTCGAGCCACTGACAAAAGCAGTTCGTAAATTTGAATAAATAAAGGTATGAGACCCCATAACAAGTGTTATTTTTAATAGTTATGGTGAGAGGATAACATGTGCATATTTTGTAGTCGTTCAATGTTCATGCATCCTTTATCCATATATCTCTAGGCAAGTGATTATATTGGATCCTTTGTGGCGCATCGATTCAATGTACCTTGTAGCAGATGGAAAATCAATACAGATATATGATAAAAATATAATATTTATCTTTGGAAATTGGAAAATTGAAATACATACAGTAATTAATTCATTAATAATTTTGAGGAGGATTTAAATGTATATTTTTTGTATCTCTATTTTTAAAATGTTAATGATTCAAAATTTAAATCATAAACTTCACAATAAAACCGTTAGATGTGATATATGTTATTTTCTCTCTGTGCTCATAAAAAATTATCATGTTTCAGTTTTGTTTGATGTAAATCAATAAGTTGAAAAATCAAAGTCTAGAAATTATCCATATTAGTACATTTTTACAAGTTCTTAATGACAATCAAAACAAAGTTGAAATGTCATAATTTTGTATATGTGTATAGATTAAATGATATAGATCATATCTAACAGTTTTATTTTAACTTTTACATTTTAAATTTTGAGTTATTAAAGTTTAAAAAATAAAAGCACTATGGAGTTAAAAAAATAGAAGTATATGTACCTCATTAAATTTTATGTTGTTGACATAATATTAACATCATTAATTCGGTACACGGAATTCAATATGTTGACATCTAACGGATATGAATTGCTCCATATGGACCAATTTAGTCAGTTCACCAAATTCCTTTGAGAATTCAACTCTAAAACTTATCAAATTGGCTTCAAACAACAAATTCAAACCGTTGAAATCCTTCTACCTTATGGGTGATGCATCTACATGTGAAAATTTTAAACTTTCGAATTAATTTGTATAAAGTCAAGTAGGTCAAAAGGTGTCAAAAAATGAATGCATTAAAATTAATTTATAAACCTTCTAATTTTGACCACTTGACTTTATACTAAATTAATTTGAAAGTTTAATTTTCACATGTAGACGCATTACCCGTAAGGTAGTAGGATTTCAATGGTTTGAATTTGTTCTTTTGAAGCCAATTTGATAAGTTTTAGAGTTGAGTTCTCAAAGAAATTTGGTGAACTTAGGAACGCCCTAGTTCTACTCTTTTAGGACATACGACTTTGACCCGGTGCATTTATTGCCCTCAAACTCTAAAAATTTTATTTATATCATTTAAAAAATTAAAGCAAATATCACAATTTAGTTAGAATTTCATTTTTAACATGACCGCAATTTGAAATTGTGGACATAAATTGGACGTTCGCAACTTAACGTTGAGTACACATTTCATTTATTTTTTCTCAAAACTTTGATTTTCAGTGCTGATTGACAAAGAAAATCATTGAATTGGACCACAAAATGTGTTCTCAACGTGAAGTTGCGGGCATTCAGTTTTTGTCCGCAATAATTTCACATTGCGACGGTGTCAAAAATATAATTATGACCAAATCATGATTATTTAGTTTAACTTTTCTTTTTTTAAAATGGTATATTTAAAATTTCAGCATCAGACAGCTACAAATGGAGACTATAATATTTTGAGTTTGTAGCAGTACCGTTTGTACCGGTCGACTTCAGTACTAATTTTTTTTTTTTTTTGGAGGAAAACTTCAGTACTAAATTAAATCTTTCATTAAAGTGATTATACGTACAGAGCGTATTAAATGAAAATTAGAGTTCTATAAAGTCTACAGTATCATAGTACCACAGGTTCAGAGTCAGAGGTAGACTTCCGAACTAACAGGGTCAAACATATATTTGAGATTAATTATACTAAAAAAATTATGTTAATAATAAAAGTCAATTTTTACAATTCCATAACATTTTACTTCAAAATATATAGAAAATAAAAAATAAATACAAAACTTTAAAAACAATTGACCATATTTTTTCTACTTAAATTCGCCACTGCATGGATTGAAAATACTTAAGCAGAAACTACACCACGACAATAATTCATATCATTTGCATTCACGTAGCCAGGGGCAATGTTAGACTTTCGAACTATGAATGTCAATCATGTAAAATTTTTGTCCGGAAAATAAAGGTCAATTTTACATTATCATGACATTTTACTTTCACATAGAAAATCATACTTAAATACAAAATCTTTAAAAAAAGAAATGGAGCTGTTCGAGTCTAAACTAAAACAATTAATTACAAAAGAGGTACTTGATGCCTCTTGTTAAACAATTAATTACAAAATCATTTCTATGTTTATTATGATTTATTTGAAAGAAATTACAAAAATACGCATTTAACAAAAAAGTTAATTATATAGCTATCTCTTACTATAAAAATTCGCCACACCTGCACGCCGTTCTAAAAAATTAATACACACAAATGTTAATTTTCAATATTAGTGAAATTTTTGTGTGTAAACTCTAAAGAGAGTTGCTACAACTTAGGTAAGAAAATTAAGAAAATATTATTTGATCGTCAGAAAAAAGGATAATACTTGTACTTTTTAAGAGGTTAATTCATTGAAATAAGTCGTTTTTCTTTTCTCAATTCTGAAGAATCTTTGATTTTTTTTGTTAGGCGGCGTCTTCTGGAATACGATTATTCGATCTATTGGTTTAACTGCCGACATTTTTATTAATATTTAAAGTTTAATAGAAATTAATTAATATACTCAGATCTGCTAGGAAGTTATAAAATATTTATATTTTCTGGTCGGTACCTAATATAATCCATTATTGGTACTTAATTTATTATTATTAATTTTTTAGGCATGCATCGCATAGTTGGCTAGAAAAAAAAAAGTCGTAGAAAACTCGGATTAAAGTTTGCACTCGGTTTGGCTCAAACAATTGCATTTAATTAGATGCGTGTATTATATCGGTTACATGTATCGGTGCATCATCGATATTTTTGCAAAACTCTTCTTCTCTCTTGGTTATGAGTTTGTTAATTAATGATTCAAAGATAGAAACACCTTATGTCCTTATTTATAGGCAGCAGGTAAATGAATTTTTTCGTAGATTGTGGCAAGGCATCTTCATTCTCATGTTTCACTATGTTAATTAATTTGTCAATAATATGATAATTAATTTCTCAATAAATGCACGTACGTACCTTCCTGTAAACATGTCAAGTATCAAGCGGACAGATGGCATATAATCGGCGGGAGACAAATTAAATTGGAAACAGTAATTACTGATTCCGATGAATATTATATATTTCACAGTACCGGCTGCTATAGTTTTGTTATCATGCAAGTGTCTTTTTCCATTAGGCAACATGACAAATAATTTTCTATTGTAGGATATTGAGAATTGATCAGGCCAATATGCAGAAACAGCTAGTTAGGTCGAAGTTTTCATTACATAGTTACATATATCAAGTACCGTTGCGAGCACATGCTAGCACTTTTTAATGCATTTTTTCTTTAATACCGGCCCATAGTATTCCATATGCATGTGCAAGAGCTATTATCTTATACAGAATCACGCATTTTTGCATTCTCTGTAGGTTATATGCTAAATTAGGAACTTCGTTTCTCAGAACAAGCAAATGGATCGTCCATTATTTTTTTAAAATCTGTTATAAGCTAGGTAATACAGGTTCATCTGAAAGTAGACCCAGACGAACTTGGCTGCCATAGAAATTGAGACACAAATTTATATAAGAACTATTTTACCCTTGTTACCATTGTTTTTTTTACAGTTACGTTCCCTCTTTATTTTATTTTATTTATTATCATTTTCCTTTCTAAAAATTGGCACAACGACTTGAGGCGAATATACAGGATAAGAATGGAGTCAATTGATCCTCATTTATTTTCCAAAATTTTTTATTTGCAACTTATTTTTATATAATTTATAGTAAAATGTTACAATTAGTGTAAAATGATTCCATTCGCAATAAGAAAATTTATATAATTAATCTCCATTCACACTTGAAAGCCTGACTCTGTTCCTGACAAGGCCGCTTCTCAAATGAGTGCTAGATTGTTTATTTTGTAGGTGAGGTCAATATTGTATCTTCAAATGGAGTTGGGCCTTAGTAGCGTAGAAAACCCTTATCTGGTGTCACGGGCCGGCCTTGGCCTTCAACATTAGTATTGCCAAAATCTTTTGATTAATTTTATTTTTCTTAGTCATCTTAATATCATGATAATTAATCATCTGTACACTTTTCCTAAATGAGTCAATCATCAGTAGTATTGCCATTTGCTAAAAAGCAATTAACAATGCAAAGCTTGATCAGACACTGTTTCTCTAGTTTCAGAGCACGACTGTCATAATTTAGAAAGCTAATTCAACAAGTGATGTTAAATTTTATGAGGTTCTGAGGAGAAGAATTTATGCCGAACAGTATCGATTCATTTATGTGAAAGTTTCATTTTTATTGTATTGAATCTCATCTTGATACAATGATCCTATGCCCTATTTACATTACAAGACTATTAACTAGCCGTTTGTTACTGTTGGTGTATTTTCTGTATTTGGTATGCACACAAACCGAGACACATATTGCCTTTTTCTATTTCTAAAACTACAAGTAAGGACAGAGAATTTTACTTGATTAATCCTAGCTGCTTGATCAATGATAAACGACTGAGATCAATCCTTCAATTCTTTATTAATTTTAACAAGTGACATCACTAAAATACCCACTATTTTATTTTTATTACTGAAGTGACAACAGTCTTAAGGACAATGCAAAGTTTCCAAACCAAGAAACACTAAATGGACACCCAAAAGTCCATCTACAAATTAAAAACTTCAAAAGGACTTTTAGGAAAGAAAGCCAGTTTAGATGACCTTACTGTCACCCTCACCATCGATCACCGGCTGTAGGATCTCAATGTTTGATGGATTCCTGGCAGAGCAGTTCGCACGAATCTCCCCGTTGTTGCCCGTCAAGATACCTAACTGACCCATCTTGACTATCGAGTACACATACTTCCGGAAGAACAAATCTTGGCTCTTATAAAAGTCGTTCACAATCGACTTGGTCCTCGAGTCGGAGTACAGATCCTGGTCTGAAGTGAATAGTCCCTCCCTGTTCACCAAATCCTCATAGTACTTGTTGTCAAAAGTGTTGGGTGAACGGATGTCTTGGGGTGTGGTGTTGTCGGTATCGCTTTTCGGGCAGGTTTGTTTGAGTTGATCGGCTAACCGCTGGCTCATGGTGGAGTCTTGGGATGGGTAGATCCGGCTGGTGAATGAGGTGCAGTGAGCCACGCCGATAGTGTGCCCGCCTGACAATGCCACCAGGTCAGTTGCATCGAGGTCAAGTTTATTTAGAACCGACAACAGTGTGCTGACATCGGAGGAGGGGCGCGGTAGATTGGCCGAGGTGTCTTGCTGGGTGGCAAAGTTTAGACCGTCACGTCTGCCAAGTGGGACCTTGTAAGTAGGACCGCTGGACTGCAGTTAAGCAATTGATCATTACGCTTATTATTTAATTAGTTGTTTGTATCATTTAATTTAAAACTTCTGATCTGGCATTGATAACTGATAAATTATCTGAATTACAAATTGTAATAAATGTTAAATTTTATAAGAACTGGATTGCAGTCTGTACCGTGAGCCAACGATCAGGGAGCTCCAAATTAATCAGAACTTGTTTGGCATTTTCAGATACTAATTAGTTGTAATATTTTTACGCAAGTATATATGTTCAGAACTCTGCTTTATACATATATTGTTTTTTTTATGGTCATTATACATATATTGTTAGCCATTATTTAATAAAGTTTTAAAACTTTCATGTTGAATGTTATTATTTGTATTTGACCGAGCCAATGCATTCATATATTTATTTTCAAGCCTTCAATTATTAAATTTATTCATTTTAGTGGAGGATATTCCAACATATGTATATATATATATATATATAGAGAGAGAGAGAGAGAGAGATGGGCTATTATACATTGCAATGTATTGACCCCTCTGTGCATTGGACTAAAATCGTTGGATTCAAAGTCCAAACAGTTGATCCGAACCGTTCAACATGTTCTAAATATTGAAATGTGCTTGGAGACCAAATTTTACATTTTTTTGAATTTTTTTACTATTTATTAAGCCACTTTGAAAAAGTCTGATCCGGTGGTCCAGAAAATTTTACTATTTTTTACTGTTCACCGTTGGATCAGCTATTTTCAAAGTGGCTTAATAAATAGTAAAAAAATTCCAAAAAATGTAAAATTTGGTCTCCAAGCACATTTCAATATTTAGAACATGTTGAATGGTTCGGATCGACTGTTTGGACTTTGAATCCAACGATTTTAGTCCAATGCACAGAGGGGTCAATACATTGCAATGTATAATAGCCCATCTCTATATATATATATACTGAGATATAGAGAGAGATATATACAAGCACCACGGCGTCACGAGCTGCAAGAGCAACTACATCGGCACATGAGACGACGCGCCCACAAGCCTGGTCGATGAGTGCACGGATTTCATTGATGGCCTTGAAGGCTGCACGCCTCAATGTCAGGTTAGGTGGCGCCTTCTTCTCGTCGGGCCCACCGGCAGAGCCATCGAGCAAGACTGAAGCATCACATCCCTGCATAGTACGAGAACAAGAATGTTTACTATGTGCAATATGTTTTGAATGGTTTTACTCAAAATAGTGACAGATAAACTAACTTTTAAATAGAGATGTGATCATATAATATATAAAAAAGTAAAAAAAAAAAAAAGTGAAATAGTTAAAACATATGATCCACACTATATTTTTCTTTTTGAATAAAGTAGGCTAATTAATTGTTTGCACCATGCAAATAATTTTTTCACACCTGCACAAAGCAATCGTGGAAATGGAGGCGAAGAAGGCCGGCAGCAAGGCCGATGTCAGTCCTGATCGCGTTATCGAGGTAGGTCCTGATGATCGACTCGAGTTGCGGGCAAGTTGACTGGTAGTACTCAAACGACAGGTCTGCATGAAGTGGTGGGTATGTGAAAGACTCAGCATTTGCTGCCTGAGAGAAAATAATTCCTACCAGTGAAGTTGTAAGAAATAAGGTAACAAAGAAGAAGCCACTATTGGCAGCCATTGAGCAATATGGGTTTGTTAATTAATTAATGATTCAAAGATTAAACACCTTATGTCGTTATTTATAGGCAGTAAGTAAATGGGTTTATCCATATATTGTGGCTAAGAATACGGCTAGGCATCTTGATTTCTTGTTTTACTTTGTTAATTTAATTTATCAATTAATGCACGCACCTTCCTTTTAAAGTGTACGTCAAGTATCAAGCCGACAGATGGCATCTAATCAGTGTTGTGTTATCAAACCCTAAACATATTATCAATTTGAATGTTGGGAATTGAAGCGAGTGTGTTTTTAACAGTGTTTAACTCGGTACACAGAATTCAACTTGTTTATAGCTACGGATATGACTTACTCCACGTGGAACTATTTAGGTGGTCAATCTTATTTCTATTTATATAAAATTTGTCGAATTTCTCAATGCACGGGAATTGAGGTTTTAGCACATGACTTTGAGCCGGTGCATTTATTGCCTCCGACCGATTGTCTCCGAATTCATATCACCGACGGTACCGTAACAGAGAATCTTTTACAATTACTTGATCTGGACTAGGGCTGCAAAAACGAACCGAACCGAATCGAACTTACTTTCAGTTTGAATTTGGTTTGAATCAATTTCGAACTAAGTTTGGTTTGAATTAATTTCGAATAAACTCAATTTCGAATCGAATTTTTTACGAACTCAATTTCGAACTTTTACGAACTTTATTACGACTTACGAGTTATGACTTATGGCTGGGCCATAGTTCGAAATTACAGCACTTCAATAAAAACTCAGACATTATGAATTCTAATTACACAGTACACCAAAGTTTATATCAAAGTTCATTATAAATACCAAAATTTATATTAAACACCAAAGTTTAGTACAATCAATCATAGTTTAGTACAATCACAGTATCCAAAGTTTTTCAAATAACCAACAGGAGCAACATTATCAAAGTTTTCAGATATCCGAAGTATTCAAAGTACAATTTAAATATCAATAGAAGTATAGAACAATCACCAAAGTCTCACAATTATTACAAACTCAAATATTATCCTAAATAAAACATTAAAGTTTATTATCAGCGGAAATCAACGGTTCACGTTTGCGAACCTATTTCGATCGAACTAGGTCCAGTTTGAGTTTGGTTTGAATTAATTTCGAACTAAGTTTGGTTTGAATAATTTCGAACGAACTCAATTTCGAATCGAATTTTTTACTAACTTTTTTGAATCAAACTCGAATCGAATTACGAACTACGAATTTTTTGTGCAGCCCTAATTTGGACCGTTCTTTTTAACTTGGCATGAATCTCAAAGCCCAATAATACTGCCCCCTCAGTCAGCCCGAATCTCAAACCGGCTGAGAGTTAATCTCAACCGTAAATAGCTAATTGTAAAAGGGAATCTTTTACGGTACCGTCGAGGATATGGACTCTTGTCTCCAGTGTTTTCTTCAAATTCTTTTTATTTACCTTTTTTAAAAATAAATAAACTAAATAACCACTATATCGAATTTTTTCATATTTATACCGTATTTTAAAACTGCAGTCCCAATAAATAGAGAATTTTTTTCAAAATAATAGTTCTTTAGTTCATTTTTTTAAAGATGGTGAGTTTAAAAAGTTCGGGTGTTAATTTTATAGACTTCGTACTTATTTATTTACACAAAATACATAAGGGTGGTTCTTCAAAAATTTTGGAGAGTCTTACTTAAAACTGAATCTAAATTATTTAATTAGTGTTAAAATTGTAAATTCATTCGTACGAATTTTAGTGTAGATCAAACGGACTGTATAATCAAGTTCGAATAATATTAATTCTCCTTCCAAAACCCTTTACATTCCCGGTTTGGATGGAGAGTAGAGGAAGAGATGGAATGGAAAGGAAAAGAAAAATTCCTGTCAGACTATGTTTGGTTAACAAAATTATATCGGAAGTAAAGAGAACACGAGGGAAAAGGTTAAATCTTGCATCATTGTACTTAATAGAATCCATTTCACTTCCGATTTAGAGTGTAACGTATGGAAAAAAAATTGTTTCAAATATTTTCGAAAAAATGACACAAATGTCCAACTTTATATCTTAACTATATAATGTTCATCCAAATTTTTTTATCACAAACCTACAGCAACTATCAAATTTTTCATTAACTTTCTAAATTTTAATTAACAAAATAAGAAATAAGATGAAAAAAAAATTAAATTTATTTTCTCTCATTAATCACCCAAACACAAATAGATCAAATATGTTAATTTCTCTTTCTATTCCCTTTTATTCTTCACCTTCCCCTTCCTTCCTCTACTCTCTATCCATGTATTTTGACAAAATCCCATCTGTTTTTAGATTAAATCATGTATTTTGACTAATTTATTGTTGAAAAACTATGTAGTACTATAGATATTGTTCTCCACGCAAAAGATAATATTGTAAATTTGATAGGTAAATTCATGAGATTTATAAAAAGAAAGGATGTAAATTTTTTTATCTCGCAAAAAAAGTAAAAAAAAAAAATTCTAAAGCAAAAAGACTTACTAAGATCGGATCAATTTTTTAGTCTAGCCCACATTATATTTCTTTTTGAAAGATAGTGGCTTTAATTAATTAATGCCTATTAACAATTTTTCTGATAAAAAACATATTTTTAATGAGTCAAATGACCGTTATTCCTAGATCTAATATATTATTCCCACTCTAATTTTCTAAATCTACTTATATACACTCTTAATCACTCTAATACCTAAATCTCCATCTCGCTCCACGACCAGATTCGTTTCTTCAGTCGCCACCGTGTTTCGATAACGAACGGATCTACTCACCGTCGTGTTCCAATCGAGATAGAGACTCTACGCTCCAAGCTCTGACGATATTGCACCCTCGGCTCCAATCGGGTTCGCTCGGCTCCGGTCTCTCCCCTCTCGCTCCACGACCGGATCCGTTTCTTCGGCCGCCGCCGCGCACCGACGACGATATCGGATCTACTCACCGTCACACTCCAATCGAAATGATAACTCTACGCTCCAAGCTCCGATGATACCGCTCTCAGCTCCTCTCGGCTCGGCTCCGATTCCTCCCCTCTCTTTCTCATTCTCCTCTCCACTCGAAAAGGTAGTACCGAGAGAGAGAAAAGATGTTGTATCGGAATGAGATCTACAAGGAGTGAAAAGGACGGAGTTGAACGGAGTTGAATGGAGAGGAGAAAAGGTGGCGGCCACCCAACCCTAGATTTTCAAATTGCCTTTGCTCTCTGCGAAAGAGCCCTGCTTGCGAAAGAAAGAAATTCGTTTTTATAATGTACAATCTTTTAAAGAAAATAGAAAATAAATCACCAGCCAGATTTCATCCATAAATATTGGTCTGATGTTCATCTTATTTTTTTTTCAAAATAAAAATAAAAATAAAATAGTAATATAAAAATAAAAATAGCCCACATTATATTTCATTGATCACAACGTTACAAAAGTTTTGTAACAGTGTACAGTAATTAAAATTTGATAGAGCTCAAAACAGTTGAGCTCAAAGCGATCGGATCAAATTGAATACCGTAAACAATAGAATATTAATTTTTGAAAACCAGATCCGATCGACTTGGAACGAATCAGGCCGACATTTTTATTAATATCCAAAGTTTAATACAAATTATTATTTATACCCAGAATCGGATCCAATATCGAAAAATATCCAAACCGGTCACAAAAATGGCCGGCTTTTGAAATCTAACACTGAAAATTTAAATTTTGTGTTTAAATTATTTGTTAGATTACATCTTTTGATTTATAATTAGCATATTTATACTAAAATACACTAGATTACTTGAAATTATGTTGAATTACACTATATTAAGTTAAATTACACTAAATTACATTACATTACGTTAAAATACGCTAAATTACATATGAATAGAGACGATATCTTCACTGAAAATGTGAAAAACGACGACGAAACTTCAAACGGTCATAAAACGGCGCTCGAGTGTCCGATTTCAGCAAATGACCACTTTTCGGAAAGCTTGCGAAAATGCGCATGTGTCCGTGTCAGCAATGCAGGATTTCAAAATTCAGAATTGCCAAAAAAATAAAGAGAAGAGCCTCAAAACTTGAGTTGAAGTTTCCGATTAAGATTTTCATTTCTATTATTCAATCTAAGTAGCTCAATAAATTAGTTACATAATGAACTTGTAGAATATACCAGTTTTTACTATTTTCGGAATTTTTTTACTATTTTTATGATTCATGAAAGATGGCACAGAATCGGTCTATTTTAGCGTAATTTACCGTATTTCAGCATAATTAGCGAAGTTATTGTAATTTAGCGTAATTTAACGTAATTTAGTGTAAATCAATATAATTTATTATAATATAGTGTAATTCAACATAATTTCAAGTAATCTAGTATATTTTAGTATAAATATGCTAATTATAAATCAAAAGAAGTAATCTAACAAATAATTTAAACACAAAATTCAAATTTTCAGTGTTAGATTTCATTATTTTTTCTCTTCATAATGTCTCTTAAAAAAAAAAAAAAAACGACTAAGCCGGCCATTTTCTGGCCGGTTTGGGCATTTTTCGATATTGGGTCCGATTCTGAGTATAAATAATAATTTGTATTAAACTTTGGATATTAATAAAAAATGTCGGCGAATCAGGATTCCTGCACCTTGGACCTGACCCTCCGATGTAAGATGCTTATTTGTGTAAGCGATAATACTTTATTAAATTTTAATTGAACCTTTCAGAAAAGATGAATAGTTAAGGTGGTATGACCCTGGATTCGCCGACATTTTATTAATATCCAAAGTTTAATACAAATTATTATTATACCAGAAGTCAACTCAATATCGATATATACCCAAGCCGGCCATTTTCTGGCCGGCTATGTACCCTTTTTTTTTTTTAGAGAGAGACACTATGATGATCAAAATATTGAAATCTAACTCTGAAAATTTGAAATTTTTGTTTAAATTATTTGACTTCTTTTGATATATAATTAGCATATTTATACTAAAATACGCTAAATTATTTGAAATTATATTGAATTACACTATATTAAGTTAAATTACACTAAATTACATTACATTACGCTAAAATACGGTAGATTACGCTAAAATACGATATGAATAGGGACGATATCTTCACTGAAAAGGAGAAAAACAACGATGAAACTTCAAACGGTCATAAAACGGCGCTCGAGTGTCCGATTTCAGCAAATGAGCACTTTTCGGAAAGCTTGCGAAAATGCGCATGCGTCTGTGCCGGCTACGCCTGTTGAATAACTGAATATTTTCTATGATTGCAATTGATCTGTTCTATGCTTTACTCATGATGTTTAACCAAGTCCTGCGCATGCTTTACAAAAAAGGGCATAAGTTTTGATCCGTCCGTCGGATCGGGCTGAAATTTTGACATGAGCTCCACAGCCCCAAAACCAAGCTAACTTACTTTTCAGCCCGATCCGACCGTCGGATATAGAGTTTTCGAACTTTCTTTACAATCTCAGAGTTTTTAGGGTCTTTTCGTGCATCATTTACTGTTTTGACTTTGCACGATTAAAGTTTACTGGTACAAAATAATTGAAATCAGTCTACTATAGCGTAATTTTGTGTAGTTTAGTGTTTTTTTACTGTATTTCAGCATAATTAGCGAAGTTATTGTAATTTAACGTAATTTAGTATAATTGAACATAATTTATTGTAATATAGTGTAATTCAACATAATTTCAAGTATTCTAGCGTATTTTAGTATAAATATGTTAATTATACATCAAAAGAAGTAGAGGAGGGATCAAGTTACAACAACTATTTTTTTCATTTTCAAAGTCCAAATCGTCGATCCAAACCGTTCAACATGATTATCTAAATAAAATGTGCTTGCAGATCAAATTTTACATTTTTTTGAATTTTTTTACTATTTATTAAGATGGGTACAAAATTCAATGGTCTGAATATGACTATTTTTGTAAAATACTTAATAAATAGTAAACAAATTAAAAAAAATGTAAAATTTGATCTGCAAGCACAGTTTATTGTGGAAATCATGTTGAACGGTTTGGATCGACGATTTGGACTTTGAAAATGAAAAAAATAGTTGTTGTAACTTGATCCCTCCTCAAAGAAGTAATATAACAAATAATTTAAACAAAATTTCAAATTTTCAGAATTAAATTTCAATATTTTGATCATCATAGTGTCTCTCTCTAAAAAAAAAAAAAAAAAAAAAAAAAAAGGGTACATAGCCGGCCATTTTCTGGCCGGCTTAGGGAAGGAACATAGCCGGCCAGAAAATGTCCGGCTTGGGTATATATCGATATTGAGTTGACTTCTGGGTATAATTAATAATTTGTATTAAACTTTGGATATTAATAAAAATGTCGGCTGGATTCGCTCTCAGTGCTTGGTATTGACAAATTGTATTATGCATGCATATTTCTCATTTGTTAATTTTTTTTTCTCCATTAGCAATGCATCTAGTGTAAGTCATCTATTGATAGTCAAAAATGTATATATATATATATATAGTGGTTTGTGATTAGTTTATCTGTGATATGACGTGTCAAAATATTTGAAGTCATATTCAGTTTGGTTACTTATGGATCATACTTACATGATTATGATTGAGTTAGGACTAAGAATTTATATTAGTAATGATATAAATTTTTATGATGGTACACTTCTATTTCTGAGAAGAATTTTGAACTTTTTCAAGAATAATTTCTTGCTAATTTCTCACAACAAATTTAAGAAGTCATAAAGTTTTTTTTTTTTTAAAATCTACAATTTGACACAGATTGTAGCAACGTTTCCTCATTGTTTTAGCAAAGCATATGCAAATTTATATTTATATGGCACACACTAATATATATCTTTCTTAACTAGTAAAGGCAATTGGAGTTCAAATGCTAATTTGTAGAAGTGCAATTTGGATCAGCTATAGACTTCATATATAGTACTAATTAAGTCTTATATTAGGGTTTGATATAAACTTCAAATATTTTGCAAAAAATTGTGTTTGATATAAATCTATAATACATATCAATTTACGCTCCACATAGTACCGTTGACTTAATGAATAATTATATAATGAGTGAGCCTATGGTGCTATGCATAGCACGGATGGCTAGTGTACTACGGCTCAATATGGTACTTTTTAAAATCCTAACGGTCGATCCAACCGTTCAATATGATAACCATATGAATATTTATGTACTTGCAAACTAAATTTTGTATTTTTTCGAATTTTTTTACTATTTTTTTAGATAGGTAGAAAAATCAGTGTTTTTTGAAAATTCTGGACCATCAAAATTCTATCTATCTAAAAAAATAGTAAAAAAATTCGAAAAAATATAAAATTTAGTTTGAGAGAGAGGATTATGAGTGAGGCTTGAGAGAGAGCTTGTCCTATAAAGTCGCAATTGAGGATTGTCTCGAGTTCATCAAGCAATCGGTGCGAGAGGATTATTAATTCATCCCATGGTAGCAACCAGTGATTGAATTTGGTTTTAAAGTTTGAATTGTCTCACGCACCACAATTTTGCCCCTGAACATGATATAAACAACACGGCTATGATCCAGACGAAGTGAAAGCACGCGCGATGCATCCCATTGATGAGATCAGGGCCGAAATTTTATTAATACCAAAAAATATAAAAAAATATCGAAAATGAAGAAGAGTTTTGTCGAAATTCGATAAATAACAAAACGTGAAAGTCTATAACATCCAAGGGACGTTATAGATCATCACGGTCAGCTTAGCTAAAATATTATCTCTTAACTAAACAACGAAAAAACAAAAAAAAAACATAATCTCTGGATGTCTTTGTCCATCACGGCCAGAGAGGCAGAAAAAAATAAATAATAAAACTCTGGACTTCATAATCCATCATGGCCAGAGAGCTGAAAAAAAAAATCTGGACATTTTTGTCCATCGCGGCTAGGAAATTTTTTTTTTTTTTTACCGTTCCTGATAGACGATTTTCCACTAGTGTCAGAGTGAGAATCTAGTGATGTGTGTTGAAAGAAATGTAAAATAAGTTTTGTTGGAAAATATATTTAATTTTTTTTATAAAAATAAAATGAACTAAATAAATTATTTTAAATAAGTTTTAGGAACAAAATTTTGCAACACAAAATAGTAAAATTAAAATAATTTTATCCGCACGACTCTGTTTTAAGATGTCTTTTTCTCAGAAATTTTTTTTAAATAGAACCAATTTTAATTATTTTAACATAACAAGCACCATTGATTTTGATTTTTATAAAAAACAGCTCCACCGATCCTAGAATTGGTGGAGGGGGGAATAAGCAGAAATGACCAATCGCATATTCCTTAGAATCAAATTTAAATTCTCCCTCCACCGATCCCTATGATTGGTGGAGCTGTTTTTTATAAAAACCAAATCAATGGTGTTTGTTTCGTTAAAATTATTAAAATTGATTGTATTTTAAAAAAAAAATCTTTTCTCACATTTGGGACATACGTCATCAATTCTAAGATTTAATGGGTTGTACTTTTCTTTAAATACATTCATGACTGATAGTGCTTCTTTTAGCCAACTATTTTAGATATAAATATTGAAAGAAAAGAAAAGAAAATATTGATAAATTACCAAAACCTACACAAGAATAGGGGATTAGGACTTGAATTAATAATGCACTGAGATATATAGCTGGATCTGTTGCAAAACCAATGGAAAATTAATGGAAAGAATTAATTAAGAGGTATTCTGATCGTCAAATTAATCCTTGTCCGAATTAGACATTGAGTGGAATTTGAAGTTTGAACAACTACCCTTGTCCTTTAATTTGTTTATTGACTGTTGGAAATATGACAATCTTAAAGTCACTAATTATTTGGGAGCATATATAGCATTGCCAAACAAATTAAAAACAAACATAATATTATTGGAGATAGAATAATGGAACAAAGTCACTAATTAATAGGAGACGAGTCATATTTTTCCTACATAAATTTTTTATTTTTCTAAAAATAACGAGGTGTGCAAGCATGATCCTTTATTTATATTGGAACTGCAAATATAATTCCAGAAGGCATCACCTTTGCATGATCTTTTATGACCTCCTCAGTCGGTCCACTGGGCTTGGGCTTGGCCCAATTTTGTCATTTATGAATTACTGAAGACCAAATTATGGCTTTACCTTTGACGGGATTCTTCCAAACAGATCATGTAGAATTATAAGTTATTTTATTCATCTATTAGAGGAAATTTTTTGCTAAGTCAAATAATTAGAAAGTTAATTGATCTGTCCCACAAGGTTTAAAATGACCAGAAGTTTCAAACTCTAGCTAGATTTTAGATTATCTCACCAGTAGTTCAATCGGTATTTTACTGACAATTAATACATGGACATGCATGGTAATATTAATTTGTTCTTGCAAAAATTAATTAATGGGCATCCATCAACATGTCTGTTAAAACAGCAATGTACGTAACAGTTTACAAATTATGATCT
>JAJGRW010000392.1:0-20941 GCA_025461045.1 Carex parvula | reverse complement strand
AAAAGATTTTTTTTTTTTTAAATACAATCAATTTTAATAATTTTAACCAAACCAAACACTATTGATTTGGTTTTTATAAAAAGCAGCTCCACCATCATAGGGATCGGTGGAGGGGTAGAATTTAAATTTTGATTCTAAGAGATATGCGATTGGTCATTTTCTGCTTATTCCCCCCTCCACCAATTCTAGAATCGGTGGAGCTATTTTTTTATAAAAATCAAAATAAATGGGTTGTTATATATGTTAAAATAATTAACAGGTTCTATTTAAAAAAAATTTCTGAGAAAAAGACATCTTAAAACAGAGTCGTGCGGATAAATATTTATATTTTATTCTATTTTTTGTGTTGCAAAATTTGTTCCTAACCCTATTTAAAATAATTTATTAGTTCATTTATTTTTATAAAAAAAATTAAATATATTTTCAACAAAACTTATTTTACATTTCTTTCAACACCCATCACTAGATTCCTCACTCTGACACTAGTGGAAAATCGTCTATCAGGAACGGTAAAAAAAAAAAAAAAATTTCCTAGCCGCGATGGACAAAACGTCCAGATTTTTTTTTTCAGCTCTTGGCCATGATGGATTATGAAGTCCAGAGTTTATTATTTATTTTTTTTGCCTCTCTGGCCGTGATGGGCAAAGACATCCAAGGATTATGTTTTTTTTGTTTTGCGTTGTTTAGT
The DNA here is from genome assembly GCA_025461045.1 of Carex parvula. NCBI lineage: Eukaryota > Viridiplantae > Streptophyta > Magnoliopsida > Poales > Cyperaceae > Carex > Carex parvula. The sequence continues at coordinate 20,253 of JAJGRW010000392.1, read as the reverse complement.
TAAGAGATAATCTTTTAGCTAAGCTGGCCGTGATGGTCTATAACGTCCCTGGACGTTATAGACTTTCATGTTTTGTTATTTATCGAATTTCGACAAAACTCTTTTCATTTTCGATATTTTTTTATATTTTTTGGTAGTATATAAAATTTCGGCCCTGATCTCGTCAATGGCATGCATCGCGCGTGCGTTCATTCGTCTGGATCATAGCCGTGTTGTTTATATCATGTTCAGGGGCAAAATTGTGGTGCGTGAGACAATTCAAACTTTAAAACCAAATTCAATCACTGGTTGCTACCATGGGATGAATTAATAATCCTCTCGCACCGATTGCTTGATGAACTCGAGACAATCCTCAATTGCGACTTTATAGGACAAGCTCTCTCTCAAGCCTCACTCATAAGGTAGATCAATGTGAATGGTTTGAATTCGTTGTTTGAAGTCTATTTGATGAATTTTAAAATTAGTGTCATTACAGCTAAAACAACACTGTTATCATATTAGCCATACTCCTTATATTAACTCCTTTTTAGAATTTAGACAAAAAAAAAATTAATAAAATTGGAACTAAATATCTGTGTATACTATATTTTGGAAGGGAGTCAAGTGTGGCGAATTTTTAAAATGAGACATATAATTATATAAGAGTGAGCCTATGGTGCTATGCATAGCACGGATAGCTAGTGTACTACGGCTCAATATGGTACTTTTTAAAATCCTAACGGTCGATCCAACCGTTCAATATGATAACCATATGAATATTTATGTACTTGCAAACTAAATTTTATATTTTTTCGAATTTTTTTACTATTTTTTTAGATAGATAGAAAAATCAGTGTTTTCTGAAAATTCTGGACCATCAAAATTCTATCTATCTAAAAAGATAGTAAAAAAATTCGAAAAAATATAAAATTTAATTTGCAAGTACATATTCATATGGTTATCACATTGAACGGTTGGATCGACCGTTAGGATTTTAAAAAGTACCATATTGAGCCGTAGTACACTAGCCATCCGTGCTATGCATAGCACCATAGGCTCACTCATTATATAATTATTCATTAAGTCAATGGTACTATGTGGAGCGTAAATTGATATGTATTATAGATTTATATCAAACACAATTTTTTGCAAAATATTTGAAGTTTATATGAAACCCTAATATAAGACTTAATTAGTACTATATATGAAGTCTATAGCTGATCCAAATTGCACTTCTACAAATTAGCATTTGAACTCCAATTGCCTTTACTAGTTAAGAAAGGTATATATTAGTGTGTGCCATATAAATATAAATTTGCATATGCTTTGCTAATGAGGAAACGTTGCTACAATATGTGTCAAATTGTAGATTTAAAAAAAAAAAAAAAACTTTATGACTTCTTAAATTTGTTGTGAGAAATTAGCAAGAAATTATTCTTGAAAAAGTTCAAAATTCTTCTCAGAATAGAAGTGTACCATCATAAAAATTTATATCATTATTAATATAAATTCTTAGTCCTGACTCAATCATAATCATTTAAGTATGATCCATAAGTAACCAAACTGAATATGACTTCAAATATTTTGACACGTCAGATCACAGATAAACTAATCACAAACCACTATATATATACATTTTTGACTATCAATAGATGACTTACACTAGATGCATTGCTAATGGAGAAAAAAAAATTAACAAATGAGAAATATGCATGCATAATACAATTTGTCAATACCAAGCACTCAGAGCGAATCCAGGGTCATACCACCTTAACTATTCATCTTTTCTGAAAGGTTCAATTAAAATTTAATAAAGTATTATTGCTTACACAAATAAACATCTTACATCCATCGGAGGGTCAGGTCCAAGGTGCAGGAATCCTGATTCGCCGACATTTTTTATTAATATCCAAAGTTTAATACAAATTATTATTTATACTCAGAATCGGATCTAATATCGAAAAATGTCCAAACCGGCCAGAAAATGGCCGGCTTACTCCCCCCTAAGCCGGCTATTTTCTGGCCGGCTTAGTCATTTTTTTTTTTTAAGAGACATTATGAAGAGAAAAAATAATGAAATCTAACACTGAAAATTTGAATTTTGTGTTTAAATTATTTGTTAGATTACTTCTTTTGATTTATAATTAGCATATTTATACTAAAATACACTAGATTACTTGAAATTATGTTGAATTACACTATATTACAATAAATTATGTTGATTTACACTAAATTACGTTAAATTACGCTAAATTACAATAACTTCGCTAATTATGCTGAAATACGATAAATTACGCTAAAATAGACCGATTCTGTGCCATCTTTCATGAATCATAAAAAATAGTAAAAAAATTCCGAAAATAGTAAAAACTGGTATTCTACAAGTTCATTATGTAACTAATTTATTGAGCTACTTGGATTGAATAATAGAAATGAAAATCTTAATCGGAAACTTCAACTCAAGTTTTGAGGCTCTTTCCTTTGTTTTTTGGCAATTCTGAATTTTGGAATCCGGCATTGCTGACACGGACACATGCGCATTTTCGCAAGCTTTCCGAAAAGTGGTCATTTGCTGAAATCGGACACTCGAGCGCCGTTTTATGACCGTTTGAAGTTTCGTCGTCGTTTTTCACCTTTTCAGTGAAGATATCGTCTCTATTCATATGTAATTTAGCGTATTTTAGCGTAATGTAATGTAATTTAGTGTAATTTAACTTAATATAGTGTAATTCAACATAATTTCAAGTAATCTAGTGTATTTTAGTATAAATATGCTAATTATAAATCAAAAGAAGTAATCTAACAAATAATTTAAACACAAAATTAAAATTTTCAGTGTTAGATTTCATAAGCCGGCCATTTTCTGGCCGGTTTGGACATTTTTCGATATTGGGTCCGATTCTGGGTATAAATAATAATTTGTATTAAACTTTGGATATTAATAAAAATGTCGGCCTGATTCGTTCCAAGTCGATCGGATCTGGTTTTCAAAAATTAATATTCTATTGTTTACGGTATTCAATTTGATCCGATCGCTTTGAGCTCAACTGTTTTGAGCTCTATCAAATTTTAATTACTGTACACTGTTACAAAACTTTTGTAACGTTGTGATCAATGAAATATAATGTGGGCTATTTTTATTTTGAAAAAAAAATAAGATGAACATCAGACCAATATTTATGGATGAAATCTGGCTGGTGATTTATTTTCTATTTTCTTTAAAAGATTGTACATTATAAAAACGAATTTCTTTCTTTCGGAGGCAGGGCTCTTTCGCAGAGAGCTAAGGCGATTTGAAAATCTAGGGTTAGGTAGCCGCCACCTTTTCTCCTCTCCATCCAACTCCGTCCTTTTCACTCCTTGTAGATCTGATTCCGATACAACATCTCTCCTCTCTAACTCTCGGTACTACCTCTTCGAGTAGAGAGGAGAATGAGAGAGAGGGGGGAGGGATCGGAGCCAAGCTGAGCCGAGAGCGGTATCATCGGAGCTTGGAGCGTAGAGTTCTCATCTCGTTTAGAGCGCGACGGTGAGTAGATCCGGTCGTCATCGGTGTGCGGCGGCGGACGAAGAAACGGATCCGGTAGTGAAGCGAGAGGGGAGAGACCGGAGCCGAGCGAACCCAATTGGAGTCGAGGGTGCGGTATCGTCAGGGCTTGGAGCGTAGAGTCTCCTTGATTGGTGCACGACGGTGAGTAGATCCGGTCGTTATCGAAATGCGGTGGCGGCCAAAGAAACGAATCCAGTCGTGGAGCGAGATGGAGATTTAGGTATTAGAGTGATTAAGAGTGTATATAAGTAGATTTAGAAAATTAGAGTGAGAATAATATATTAGATCTAGGAATAATAGTCATTTGACCTATTAAAAATACGTTTTTTATCAGTAAAATTGTTAATAGGCATTAATTAGAGCCACTAACTTAAAAAAAATATATATAATGTGGACTAGACTAGAAAATTGATTCGATCTTAGTAAGTCTTTTTGCTTTAGATTTTTTTTTTTACTTTATTTGTGAGATAAAAAAATTTACATCCTTTCTTTTTATAAATCTCATGAATTTACCTATCAAATTTACAATATTATCTTTTGCGTGGAGACAATATCTATAATACATAGTTTTTCAACAATAAGTTAGTCAAAATACATGATTTAATCTAAAAACAGATGGGATTTTGTCAAAATACATGGATAGAGAGTAGAGGAAGGAAGGGGAAGGTGAAGAATAAAAGGGAATAGAAAGAGAAATTAACATATTTGATCTATTTGTATTTGGGTGATTAATGAGAGAAAATAAATTTAATTTTTTTTTCATTTTATTTCTTATTTTGTTAATTAAAATTTAGAAAGTTAATGAAAAATTTGATAGTTGCTGTAGGTTTGTGACAAAAAAATTTGAATGAACATTATATATATAGTTAAGATATAAAGTTGGACATTGTGTCATTTTTTCGAAAATATTTGAAACAATTTTTTTTCCATACGTTACACTCTAAATCAAAAGTGAAGTGAATTCTATTAATTACAATGATGCAAGATTTAACCTTTTTTCTCGTGTTCTCTTTACTTCCGATATAGTTTTGTTAACCAAACATAATCTGACAGGAATTTTTCTTTTCCTTTCCATTCCATCTCTTCCTCTACTCTCCATCCAAACAGGGAATGTAAAGGGTTTTGGAAGGAGAATTAATATTATTCAAACTTGATTATACAGTCCGTTTGATCTACACTAAAATTCGTACGAATGAATTTACAATTTTAACACTAATTAAATAATTTAGATTCAGTTTTAAGTAAGACTCTCCAAAATTTTTGAAGAACCACCCTTATGTATTTTGTGTAAATAAATAAGTACGAAGTCTATAAAATTAACACCCGAACTTTTTAAACTCACCATCTTTAAAAAAAAATGAACTAAAGAACTATTATTTTGAAAAAAATTCTCTATTTATGAGGACTGCAGTTTTAAAATACGGTATAAATATGAAAAAATTCGATATAGTGGTTATTTAATTTATTTATTTTTAAAAATAGTAAATAAAAAGAATTCGAAGAAAACACTGGAGACAAGAGTCCATATCCTCGATGGTACCGTAAAAGATTCCCTTTTACAATAAGCTATTTACGGTTGAGATTAACTCTCAGCCGGTTTGAGATTCGGGCTGACTGAGGGGGCAGTATTATTGGGCTTTGAGATTCATGCCAAGTTAAAAAGAACGGTCCAAATTAGGGCTGCACAAAAAATTCGTAGTTCGTAATTCGATTCGAGTTTGATTCGAAAAAGTTCGTAAAAAATTCGATTCGAAATTGAGTTCGTTCGAAATTATTCAAACCAAACTTAGTTCGAAATTAATTCAAACCAAACTCAAACTGGACCTAGTTCGTTCGAAATAGGTTCGCAAACCAAACGTAGTTCGAAATTAACTCAAACGTGAACCGTTGATTTCCGCTGATAATGAACTTTAATGTTTTATTTAGGATAATATTTGAGTTTGTAATAATTGTGAGACTTTGGTGATTGTTCTATACTTCTATTGATATTTAAATTGTACTCTGAATACTTCGGATATCTGAAAACTTTGATGATGTTGCTCCTGTTGGCTATTTGAAAAACTTTGGATACTGTGATTGTACTAAACTTTGATTGATTGTACTAAACTTTGGTGTTTAATATAAATTTTGGTATTTGTAATGAACTTTGATATAAACTTTGGTGTACTGTGCAATTAGAATTCAGAATGTCTGAGTTTTTATTGAAGTGCTGTAATTTCGAACTATGGCCCAGCCATAAGTCATAACTCGTAAGTCGTAACAAAGTTCGTAAAAGTTCGAAATTGAGTTCGTAAAAAATTCGATTCGAAATTGAGTTTGTTCGAAATTAATTCAAACCAAACTTAGTTCGAAATTGATTCAAACCAAACTCAAACTGAGGATAAGTTCGATTTAGTTCGGTTCGTTTGCAGCCCTAGTCCAGATCAAGTAATTGTAAAAGATTCCCTGTTACGGTACCGTCGGTGATATGAATTCGGAGACAATCGGTCGGAGGCAATAAATGCACCGGCTCAAAGTCATGTGCTAAAACCTCAATTCCCGTGCATTGAGAAATTCGACAAATTTTATATAAATAGAAATAAGATTGACCACCTAAATAGTTCCACGTGGAGTAAGTCATATCCGTAGCTATAAACAAGTTGAATTCTGTGTACCGAGTTAAACACTGTTAAAAACACACTCGCTTCAATTCCCAACATTCAAATTGATAATATGTTTAGGGTTTGATAACACAACACTGATTAGATGCCATCTGTCGGCTTGATACTTGACGTACACTTTAAAAGGAAGGTGCGTGCATTAATTGATAAATTAAATTAACAAAGTAAAACAAGAAATCAAGATGCCTAGCCGTATTCTTAGCCACTATATACGGATAAACCCATTTACTTACTGCCTATAAATAAGGACATAAGGTGTTTAATCTTTGAATCATTACTTAATTAACAAACCCATATATAACCAAGAGAAGAAGAATAGTCTTGCTAGCTCAATGGCTGCCAATAGTGGCTTCTTCTTTGTTACCTTATTTCTTACAACTTCACTGGTAGGAATTATTTTCTCTCAGGCAGCAAATGCTGAGTCTTTCACATACCCACCACTTCATGCAGACCTGTCGTTTGGGTACTACCAGTCAACTTGCCCGCAACTCGAGTCGATCGTGAGGACCTACCTCGATAACGCGTTCAAGACTGACATCGGCCTTGCTGCCGGCCTTCTTCGCCTCCATTTCCACGATTGCTTTGTGCAGGTGTGAAAAAATTATTTGCATGGTGCAAACAATTAGCCTACTTTATTCAAAAAGAAAAAAATAGTGTGGATCATATGTTTTAACTATTTCACTTTCTTTTTTTACTTTTTTATATATTATATGATCACATCTCTATTTAAAAGTTAGTTTATCTGTCACTATTTTGAGTAAAACCATTCAAAACATATTGCACATAGTAAACATTCTTGTTCTCGTACTATGCAGGGATGTGATGCTTCAGTCTTGCTCGATGGCTCTGCCGGTGGGCCCGACGACGAGAAGAAGGCGCCACCTAACCGATCACTGAGGCCTGCAGCTTTCAAGGCCATCAATGAAATCCGTGCACTCATCGACCAGGCTTGTGGACGCGTCGTCTCATGTGCCGATGTAGTCGCTCTTGCAGCTCGTGACGCCGTGGTGCTTGTATATCTCTCTCTCTATATCTCAGTATATATATATATATATGTTGGAAGAGTGAGGCTATGGTGCTATGGCATAGCACGGATGGTTAGTGTACTACGGCTCAATATGGTACTTTTTAAAATTCTAACGGTCGATCCGAACCGTTCAATGTGATAACCATATGAATCTGTACTTGCAAACTAAATTTTATATTTTTTCGAATTTTTTTACTATTTTTTTAGATAGGTAGAATTTTGATGGTCCAGAATTTTCAGAAAACACTGATTTTTCTATCTATCTAGAAAAATAGTAAAAAAATTCAAAAAAATATAAAATTTAGTTTGCAAGTACATATTCATATGGATATCACATTGAACGGTTCGGATCGACCGTTAGAATTTTAAAAAGTACCATATTGAGCCGTAGTACACTAGCCATCCGTGCTATGCATAGCACCATAGCCTCACTCATGTTGGAATATCTTCCACTAAAATTAATAAATTTAATAATTGAAGGCTTGAAAATAAATATATGAATGCATTGGCTCGGTCGACGTCAAATACAAATAATAACATTCAACATGAAAGTTTTAAAACTTTATTAAATAATGGCTAACAATATATGTATAAAGCAGAGTTCTGAACATATATACTTGCGTAAAAATATTACAACTAATTAGTATCTGAAAATGCCAAACAAGTTCTGATTAATTTGGAGCTCCCTGATCGTTGGCTCACGGTACAGACTGCAATCCAGTTCTTATAAAATTTAACATTTATTACAATTTGTAATTCAGATAATTTATCAGTTATCAATGCCTGACAGAAGTTTTAAATTAAATGATACAAACAACTAATTAAATAATAAGCGTAATGATCAATTGCTTAACTGCAGTCCAGCGGTCCTACTTACAAGGTCCCACTTGGCAGACGTGACGGCCTAAACTTCGCCAGCCAGCAAGCCACCTTGGACAATCTACCGCGCCCCACCTCCGATGTCACCACACTGTTGTCAGTTCTAAATAAACTTGGTCTCGATACAAATGACCTGGTGGCATTGTCAGGCGGGCACACTATCGGCGTGGCTCACTGCACCTCATTCACCAGCCGGATCTACCCATCCCAAGACTCCACCATGAGCCAGCGGTTAGCCGATCAACTCAAACAAACCTGCCCGGAAAAAAGCAATACCGACAACACCACACCCCAAGACATCCGTTCACCCAACACTTTTGACAACAAGTACTATGAGGATTTGGTGAACAAGGAGGGACTATTCACTTCAGACCAGGATCTGTACTCCGACTCGAGGACCAAGTCGATTGTGAACGACTTTTATAAGAGCCAAGATTTGTTCTTCCGGAAGTATGTGTACTCGATAGTCAAGATGGGTCAGTTAGGTATCTTGACGGGCAACAACGGGGAGATTCGTGCGAACTGCTCTGCCCGGAATCCATCAAACATTGAGATCCTACAGCCGGTGATCGATGGTGAGGGTGACAGTAAGGTCATCTAAACTGGCTTTCTTTCCTAAAAGTCCTTTTGAAGTTTTTAATTTGTAGATGGACTTTTGGGTGTCCATTTAGTGTTTCTTGGTTTGGAAACTTTGCATTGTCCTTAAGACTGTTGTCACTTCAGTAATAAAAATAAAATAGTGGGTATTTTAGTGATGTCACTTGTTGAAATTAATAAAGAATTGAAGAATTGATCTCAGTCATTCATCATTAATCAAGCAGCTAGAATTAATCAAGTAAAATTTTATGTCCTTGTAGTTTTAGAAATAGAAAAAGTCAACATGTGCCTCGGTTTCTGTGCATACCAAATACAGAAAATACACCAACGGTAACAAACGGCTAGTTAATAGTCTTGTAATATAAATAGGGCATAGGATCATTGTATCAAGATAAGATTCAATACAATAAAAATAAAACTTCCACAGAAATGAATCGATACTGTTCCGCATAAATCCTTTTTCTCAGAACCTCATAAAATTCAACATCACTTGTTGAATTAGCTTTGTTAATTATGACAGTCGTGCTCTGAAACTAGACAAACAGTGTCTGATCAAGCTTTGCATTGTTAATTGCTTTTTAGCAAATGGCAATACTACTGATGATTGACTCATTTAGGAAAAGTGTACAGATGATTAATTATCATGATATTAAGATGACTAAGAAAAATAAAATTAATCAAAAGATTTTGGCAATACTAATGTTGAAGGCCAAGGCCGGCCCGTGACACCAGATAAGGGTTTTCTACGCTACTAAGGCCCAACTCCATTTGAAGATACAATATTGACCTCACCCACAAAATAAACAATCTAGCACTCATTTGAGAAGCGTCCTTGTCAGGGCAGAGTCAGGCTTTCAAGCGTGAATGGAAATTAATTATATAAAAAGTTTTCTTGCTGCGAATGAGGGTCATTTTACTATAAATTATATAAAAAATAAGTTGCAAATCAAAAATTTTGGAAAATAAATGAGGGTCAATTGACTCCATTCTTATCCTGTATATTCGCCTCAGGTCGTTGTGCCAATTTTTAGAAAGGAAAATGATAATAAAATAAAATAAAATAAAGAGGGAACGTAACTGTAAAAAAACAATGGTAATAAGGATAAATTTAAATAATTCTTATATAAATTTGTGTCTCAATTTCTATGGCAGCCAAGTTCGTGTCGATGGATCGATCGTCTGGGTCTACTTTCAGATGAACCTGTATTACCTAGCTGATAACAGATTTTAAAAAAATAATGGACGATCCCTTTGCTTGTTTTGAGAAACGAAGTTCCCAATTTAGCAGAAAACCTACAGAGAATGCAAAAATGCATGATTCTGTATAAGATAATAGCTCTTGCACATGCATATGGAATACTATGGGTATTAAAGAAAAAATGCATTAAAAAGTGCTAGCATGTGCTCGCAACGGTACTTGATATATGTAACTATGTAATGAAACCTCGACCTAACTGATTCTGCATATGGGCCTGATCAATTCTCAATATCCTACAATAGAAAATTATTTGTCATATATGTTGCCTAATGGAAAAAAGACACTTGCATGATAACAAAACTATAGCAGCCGGTACTGTGAAATATATAATATTCATCGGAAGCAGTAATTACTGTTTCAAAGTTAATTTGTCTCCCGCCGATTATATGCCATCTGTCCGCTTGATACTTGACATGTTTACAGGAAGGCACGAACGTGCATTTATTGAGAAATTAATTATCATATTATTGACAAATTAATTAACATAGTGAAACATGCATGAGAATGAAGATGCCTTGCCACAATCTACGAAAAAATTCATTTACCTGCTGCCTATAAATAAGGACATAAGGTGTTTCTATCTTTGAATCATTAATTAACAAACTCATAACCAAGAGAGAAGAAGAGTTTTGCAAAAATATCGATGATGCACCGATACATGTAACCGATATAATACACGCATCTAATTAAATGCAATTGTTTGAGCCAAACCGAGTGCAAACTTTAATCCGAGTTTTCTACGACTTTTTTTTTTCTAGCCAACTATGCTATGCATGCCTAAAAATAATAATATTAATAATAAATTAAGTACCGATAATGGATTAAATTAGGTACCGACCAGAAAATATAGATATTTTATAACTTCCTAGCAGATCTGAGTATATTAATTAATTTCTATTAAACTTTAAATATTAATAAAAATGTCGGCAGTTAAACCAATAGATCGAATAATCGTATTCAAGAAGACGCCGCCTAACAAAAAAAATCAAAGATTCTTCAGAATTGAGAAAAGAAAAACGACTTATTTCTATGAATTAACCTCTTAAAAAGTACCAAGTATTATCCTTTTTCTGACGATGAAATAATATTTTCTTTTCTTACCTAAGTTGTAGCAACTCTCTTTAGAGTTTACACAAAAATTTATCTAATATTGGAAATTAACATTTGTGTGTATTATTTTTTTAGAACGGCGTGCAGGTGTGGCGAATTTTATAATAAGAGATGGCTATATAATTAACTTTTTTGTTAAATGCGTATTTTTGTAATTTCTTTCAAATAAATCATAATAAACATAGAAATGATTTTGTAATTAATTGTTTAACAAGAGGCATCAAGTACCTCTTTTGTAATTAATTGTTTCAGTTTAGACTCGAACAGCTCCATTTTTTTTTAAAGATTTTGTATTTAAGTATGATTTTCTATGTGAGAGTAAAATGTCATGATAATGTAAAATTGACCTTTATTTTCTAGAGAAAAATTTTACATGATTGACATCTATAGTTCGAAAGTTTGGCACCGCCCCTGGCTACGTGAATGCAAATTATATGAATTCTTGTCGTAGTGTAGTTTCTGCATAAGTATTTTCAATCCATGCAGTGGCGAATTTAAGTAGAAGAAATATGGTCAATTGTTTTTAAAGTTTTGTATTTATTTTTTATTTTCTATATATTTTGAAGTAAAATGTTATGGTATTGTAAAAATTGACTTTTTATTATTAACATAATTTTTTTAATATAATTAACCTTAAATATGTGTTTGATACTGAACCCGTGGTACTATGATACTGTAGAATTTACAGAACTCTAATTTTAATTTAATACGCTCTGTATAATCACTCTAATGAAAGATTTAATTTTAGTACTGAAGTTTTCCTCAAACAAAAAAAAAAATTAGTACTGAAGTCCGGCCGGTACAAACGGTACTTCTACAAATTCAAAATTTATAGTCTCCATTTATAGCGTTCCGATGCTGAAATTTTTAAATATATCATTTAAAAAAAAAAGTTAAACCAAATAATCACGATTTGGTCATAATTATATTTTTGACACCGTCGCAACTTGAAATTGCGGACAAAAACTGGGTGTCCGCAACTTCACGTTGAGAACACATTTTGTGGTCCAATTCAATGATTTTCTTGGTCAATCAGCACTGAAAATCAAAGTTTTGAGAAAAAATAAATGAAATGTGTACTCAACGTTAAGTTGCGGACGTCCAATTTATGTCTGCAATTTCACGTTGCGGTCATGTTAAAAATGAAATTCTGACCAAATTGTGATTATTTGATTTAATTTTTTAAATGATATAAATAAAAATTTCGGAGTTTGAGGGCAATAAATGCACCGGGTCAAAGTTGTATGTCCTAAAAGAGTAGAACTAGGGTGTTCCTAAGTTCACCAAATTCCTTTGAGAACTCAACTCTAAAACTTATCAAATTGGCTTCAAACGAACAAATTCAAACCGTTGAAATCCTACTACCTTACGGGTAATGCGTCTACATGTGAAAATTTTAAACTTTCAAATTAATTTAGTATAAAGTCAAGTGGTCAAAATTAGAAGGTTTATAAATTAATTTTAATGCATTCATTTTTTGACACCTTTTGACCTACTTGACTTTAAACAAATTAATTCGAAAGTTTAAAATTTTCACATGTAGATGCATCACCCATAAGGTAGAAGGATTTCAACGGTTTGAATTTGTTGTTTGAAGCCAATTTGATAAGTTTTAGAGTTGAATTCTCAAAGGAATTTGGTGAACTGACTAAATTGGTCCATATGGAGCAATTCATATCCGTTAGATGTCAACATATTGAATTCCGTGTACCGACTTAATGATGTTAATATTATGTCAACAACATAAAAATTAATGAGGTACATATACTTCTATTTTTTTAACTCCATAGTGCTTTCATTTTTTTTAACTTTAATAACTCAAAATTTAAAATTTAAAAGTTAAAATAAAACTGTTAGATATGATCTATATCATTTAATCTATACACATATACAAAATTATGACATTTCAACTTTGTTTTGATTGTCATTAAGAACTTGTAAAAACGTACTAATATGGATAATTTCTAGACTTTGATTTTTCAACTTATTAATTCACATAAAACAAAACTGAAACGTGATAATTTTTTATGAGCACAGAGAGAAAATAACATATATCACATCTAACGGTTTTATTGTGAAGTTTATGATTTAAATTTTAAATCATTAACATTTTAAAAATAGAGATACAAAAAATAAAGGCATTTAAACCCTCCTCAAAATTATTAATGAATTAATTACTAAACAGTATGTATTTCAATTTTCCAATTTCCAAAGATAAATATTATATTTTTATTATATATCTGTATTGATTTTCCATCTGCTACAAGGTACATTGAATCGATGCGCCACAAAGGATCCAATATAATCACTTGCCTAGAGATATATGGATAAAGGATGCATGAACATTGAACGACTACAAAATAGGAGCAGCTTGGGTCCGATGCCCATCTGACCCAAAGTGAGTTCGATGGGCTCTATGACCGTCCGATCTGCTTTAATATCCATGCGCACGTAAATTAAAGAAGTCACGAAAGGTCTGACGTGAATCTTAAAGTAGATCGGACGGTCATAGAGTCTATCGAACCCACTTTGAGTCCGATAAGCATCGGACCCAAGCTGCTCCCCTACAAAATATGCACATGTTATCCTCTCACCATAACTATTAAAAATAACACTTGTTATGGGGTCTCATACCTTTATTTATTCAAATTTACGAACTGCTTTTGTCAGTGGCTCGACATTTTTATTAATATTCAAAGTTTAATAGAAATTAATAAATATATCCAGATCCGCAAAGTTATAAAAATATTTATACCAGTCATTTTCTGACCGATACCCAATTTAATCTATTACTGGCCAGAAAATAACTGGTATCCAAATTTTTTTTTTTAAAATAAGGTACCGGTCATTTACCCAAATTATTTTTTTTAGAGACTATGAGAGCAAGATGCTGAAATTTAAAATTAAAATTTCGAATTTTTTTTAAATATTTGTTAGATTACTTCTTTTGATATATAATTAGCATATTTAAACTAAAATATGCTAAATTAATTAAAATTATGTTAAATTATGCTAAATTATTACGTTAAATTATACTGAAATACGCAAAATTACAATAATTACAAAATGAAAGATACTCAATTTTAGAATGCTAGTTATTGTCAAATTAAATTTACTAGCCGCATGCGAACACTAAACTACGTTTTTTTAGGTACTAACTTTTAATAATTTCACTATGCTACATATGACACTGTCACTAGCCGCATACGGGTCGTTGTGTGTCTACCGATGATAAAAAACTTTAACTCAATTTTGAGGCACTAAACGATTTTTTTGCAATTTTGATTCCATTACCCCCGTCTCGTCCCAAGCTTTCTGAATTGGGGTCATACGCACAAATTCGAGTTTCCTAGCCAAAGTTATGGTCATTTAAAGTTAAAAAAAAAAAAACGATGCTTTCGTGCAAAAACACCGATGACGCACCGATGTTTTATGCACGGCCTAACGACGGCAGAAGTGCATCAATGTTTCATTGCAAAAACATCGGCGACGCACCGATGTTTTTTTAGCACTAGTCTGCTTCATTGACAATGCTAAGTCTAATAAAACATTAATATTTCATTACAAAAACATCAACGACGCACCCATATTTTTTTAGCACTATTCGGCTAATAAAACATTGATATTGCATTGCAAAAGCATCGATGATGCACCGATACATGCAACCGATGTAACACACGCATCCAACCAAATGTATTTGTTTGATCTTAGCCAAACCGAGTGCAAACTTCAATCTGAGTTTCCTATGACTTTTTTTTCTTACCAACTATGCTATGCCCATCCTAAAAAAAAAAAAAAATTGGGTACCGGTCATTTTCTGGCCGGTAATGGATTAAAGAATACCGGTCAGAAAATGGCGGGTATGGATATTTTTATAACTTTCCAACGGATCTGGTATATTAATTAATTTTCTATTAAACTTTGGATATTAATAAAATGTCGGGTCAGTGGCTATGGAATTTGGATAATTCTACTATTTCAATTGTTGAGTGTACCGAAACACAATTGGAATAGATGAAAAGAGTGATTAATTCTCAATTCCACAATTCCTCTATTCCTTAAATAATTTATCTAT
The DNA here is from genome assembly GCA_025461045.1 of Carex parvula. Lineage (NCBI taxonomy): Eukaryota > Viridiplantae > Streptophyta > Magnoliopsida > Poales > Cyperaceae > Carex > Carex parvula. Next base: position 5,118 of record JAJGRW010000392.1, on the reverse strand, counting down.
TGCCGAACATGCCCTAAGATACTATACAATGCTGATTACTTTACAGCCAGGGAAGATAAGTGGCAATTTAATAATGGTTAGGTTACCTTTTTTTAACAATAAATATCTAACATTCAATTGATTTGTCTGAGATGTATAATTAAACTCAGATCTACTTTTATTTATTTTTCTTTTACTTTTCAGTTTATTTTAATTGAAAGATGGCTGAGATTGGTACACAGGTACAATAGTACTAGCCAATGTATCAGAATAATTTATAGTTTGTGGTTAGGTATAGCCAATCTATTCTAACTAGCTAAGCATAAGATGAGACTTATGACTTTGCATATAATGCTGTAACAGGGACTCATTTGGTCACAATTTTAATTTATAGAAATTAGTTAAACATAATATAGAGAAACAGATATATTGCAAGAAAATTTCGATTCTAATAGAAGAACCGATCCATACTATGTCATACGACTACACAAAAGATTGCACAACAAATTCGACTTCTAAATTCTTTAATTTTTCTTGTAGATTTGTAAATTGTTGTCATAGAAAATTAAAAAAGATACAGAAATTGATATAATTTATTTAGAAATTTCTAATTAAAGAACCGATTGAAATATAGTTTTATATAACTAAAAAGTTCTGCTGATTGGATCTGACAACCTTATATATAATAAATAAAAAGTGGTGTTCAGCTCGAGCACTACTGTGAAGATTCAGTTAATTCAAAAGCTGATTAAAGCTTATTTTTGTATCTGACATTATGCTTTTTAAATATATATTTTGGTCTGGCGGCATGTATAATTTGTTCGGATTGATTGTGTTGTACATTTCTATGGTTAAATGTGTTAAATTACATTGTTAAAGGTTTTTTTTTTTTCTTTCACTTCTTTGTAGAGGAATAAACTTTCCTTGCAAGTCAAAAAGAGGGACAGTGCTCTATGGTTGAAAAAAGAGGAGTTCAAACTGAGGAAGAAAAGAACCAAGTTTTTTTTTTTTTTTTTGAAGGTTGAGAAAGAACTAAGTTGGTGCTGATTAAATAAATCATTTGAAAAAAAAAAAAGAGAAGAGGTTGTAGGTTTAAAATCTGAATGAAAATCTCTCTAAATATTTAAATTGAAAAATTTTATCTTTATTTTATCTCAAGAAATATTATTGAAAAAGCCATTTCAAATTGAGCTAACGAGGATCTTTAATCATTGCAAATCAGAATAGATGGAGGATCAACTTACGCAACTCATGTCTTTTATGCGAATGTGATAAGGTTAGGGGTGAAAACGGAGCGGATTCGGAACGGATAATGCTAATACCATATTCGTATCCGTCTTTCAATGAGCGGATACGAATAGTAAACGGATATCAAAATTTAAAATCAAATCCGTCATAAACGAATACAGATACGGAGTAGATAATCTACGAATACAAATTCAAATACGGATACAAAACGAATAATTGTCAGATAATTGAGTTATAAACTTACGCAACTCATGCCTTTTAATCAATGTTAGATAATTAGAGAAGAATAGAGAGGAATAAGCATGCAAATCAGAATAGATGAAGGATCACCTTACGCAACTCATGCCTTTTATGCGAATGGGATAAGGTTAGGGGTGAAAACAGAGCAGATAATGCTAATATCATATTCGTATCCGTATTTCAATGAGCAGATACGAACAGTAAACGGATATCAAAATTTAAAATCAAATCCGTCTTAAATGAATACAGATACGGATAATCTACGAATACGGATTCAAATACGGATACAAAATGAATAATAGTCAGATAATTGAGTTATAAACTTTAAGATACAAATAAAAATATGATCAATAAAAAAATTATAATTAACTAATAAAAATATGAATATTATCATAACCTCACTCATTATTTTTTATCAAACGTGTATTTTTGCAGTTTCTTTGAAATAAAGCATAGTAAATGTATACATGATTTTGTGATTTCCTTATTTTTTTTTTCGTTTAATATGCTCTATGCAATCACTCAAATTGTAAGACTTCATTTTAGCACAATCAACTATCAAGACTACAGCTTGTTCAAAACTGTACTGCTGCTACAAACTCAAAATTTACATTATCCACACTTGTTACGGTCGAAGGGGCAGTAAATGCCGACATTTTTATTAATATCCAAAAATAATTACAAATTAATAAATATACCCACGTTAGCTGGATATTTTTAAAAATGTCCAAATCAGCCATATAATAGTCGGTCATCTTTTTTTCTCAACCGGCCATTAAATGGCCAATTTGGACATTTATATTATCTGTCAAAGGTGAGACGTTTTTCTCAAAATTCATTCTATCAAATTTCACACTATCTCTCCTCACTTTATCTTTTTTCTCTCAGATTTCTCCTCCTCTTTTCAGAGTTGTAAGTAAGTCCCTCTAATTTGTTTAAAATTCATTTTTAGTGCCAAATTGTTGTAAAATGGTAGGATTTGTTAGTAATGTACCAAAATTAGTATAATTTAGTTGTAATTAGTGTTAATTTCTTGTAGTTATTTTAATTATTTAATTTAGTATAATTTAGATTAATTAGTTAAATTTAGATTAATGTAGCGTAATTTAGTATAATTAGCATATTTTAGCGTAATTTAGCATATTTTAAGCATAGGGTAGATCTGGACGAGCCTGACGCGCCCCCGATTATAGCTAGTGAGATGCCATCTCCCCCCCCCAGAGGAGCCAGAGTGGGACTACCATCGTTGGGTATTGTCCATGACTGGCTGGCATGTATTCTATGATGTGCATTGACGTCCAGTTCACCCTCCAATATGTCATATTTCATTAGCTGTCAAGTTAGTACAAATTTCTTCCTTCAGAGCAAATTTACTTAATTATTTGTATGATTGCAGGGTCCGGCCTACATGCCTCCACCGTCAGCACAGCAGGAGCCTCCGGAGTTCTTTCATATGGAGGATGAGGGACCATCTTTCAGTCTGAATGACTTTGAGTTCGGGACCCTCCAGAGTTTGAGCCGACAAGACGACAATATGCTATAGAGAGGCCACACGATAGAGAGGCCAGTGGTAGCGGGTCACAGACTCAGCATGATTACACGACTGGATTAGCAGAGTCCATCTTCTCTACACCCCTGCCAGTCCCTAGGGGTGAGGATGAGTCAGTATGAGATACCGCAGTACGGGTGAGCATAGAGGCTAAGGCTGATATCGTTACACCTGATCAGGTTGTCTAGCCAATAGCATGGTCAAGGCTACCTGACAGAGTTAACAGGGGACATCCGGCAGCGCGATGGTCCCGCTCTGGATAACATATCGTAGCTGACCATTTTTTATGGTAGTTTTAGTTTAGATTGTTTTGTTGTATTTATATTTGGTATCCTATGTTTGGATTATCTTATGTTTTGGTTCTTTTCTATGTGGTACTTTATGATGTTTTTATGAAGTATTTATATCTTATTTTAGATCATTTTTGTCACTAAATTATACTAAAATAAACTAAATTATGCTAAATTATACTAAATAAAATAAATTATGCTAATTATGCTAAATTATACTAAAATAAATTAGGAGAGTTCGAATAGATAAACAACAAAACAAAAATAACAACATGCATACTACAACATAAAATCTAAACAGAAAATACTAGAATAACATAAAATATACACCACATATTCTCATAAGCAAACACTATGGCTTAGGAGTAGTGGAACTTTCTCCCGTTGTCTTCAAAGACCTGCAGCAGCACGCAACACACTCCCACGTTTGGAAACGATAATCGTTTACCAGATCAGCATTCTTGTCGATACATTTGGGGTGAACTCTTAGGCCACAGAGATGACAAAAGAACATCTCCGCAATATCTCCCTTGACACTACATGCGGGACAGACTTTCAAATCGGGTGGAGGGTCGATATCGCTGAAGTTCTCGTAAAGAACGCTTATAATAGTCGGACCATCCGTGATAACATATTCTTCAACCTCGTTTGGTGGAAACCCTAAACAAGATAAACGTTTCCTCAATCGGGCTTCATCCATCCAAAAATTGTTAGCGAGGGATATGCAAGAATTGCATGCGGTTTCACTTCCTCCTTTTCGAAGTTCGAGTTTAGATGTCATGGTAAGATCTAGAGTTTGAAATGAAAGTTATGGATTAGACAATTTATATTAATTCTAAATAATTTCTAAAAAATAAAATAAAAAAAAATGGAAAAAAATAATAAATTTACAAGAAAATCGCCTCAAATATTGCCATTTTCGCCTCAGAAATCACCTTCTCTTTCTCTCGTTCTCTTCCTCTCTTTCTGTTATGTGAGTTTGAGTGAGTTGTGAGAGGCAGGAGTAGGGGTGTTCATTGGGTCCGGTTTAATCGATTTTAGACCGAACCGAACTAGTTCGGGTTAAACGATTCAGTTTTTTCGGTTCAATGGAACGGTTCGGTTGGTTTTTCAAAACCGAATGATAACTTTGGTTTGGTTCGGTTCGGTTTAAAAAATTTTAAAACCGGATGTACTGAACCAACCGAACTTCAATTCTAAAACCGGTTCGGTTGGTTTTTTCGGTTCAATAGTGATTGGAAACCGGTTTCCCATGCCCAGCACCATTATCTCATTATCCCTTCTTTCCCCAAACCAAATCCCCATCCCATCGCATCCGTAAGAGCTATTGAGCTAAGACCGACAGACCGTAACCCTAGATCTAGCCGACGAATACTCGATGATCTATTCTTCTCCCACGCCGCGCCACGCAAAATTGGCTGTCCTCTCTGGCTAAGTCGCGCACGTGACAGTGGCACGCCTCCACGGCTCCACTCCACTGTCAAATCGCCGAACCCCTCTTCACAGTTTCACCCACCCCTATCAAATCGCTGAGACTGGTGGCTGCGATGACCACTCCACTGTCAGTCACGCCGGGCCTTTAAATTTCAACTGCTCAAGCTAAGTTTTCTTATTAAATAAGTTTTAATCTCTCTCAGTCTCTCTTTACTCTCTCTCAAATCTCAATCTCTATTCTGTACTACTTGTGTATATTTTCTAGCTCAAGTTTGATATCTTCATCAATCTATGTTGATATCTTCATCCCTTTTATTTGGTACTCGTGGGTGTTGGATTGGACATAACATCTCTATCAGTATGCTTTATGCCTGATTC
>JAJGRW010000391.1:98874-296932 GCA_025461045.1 Carex parvula | reverse complement strand
AAGACTTTTACTTTTAACTTTTTTTTTAATTAACCCCGCTTTGGAACCACAGCCATAATTACCAACAGATTTAAGCGATAAAATCACCGAAATTTTTATTAATATTCAAAAACAATAGTAAATTTCAAAATCTAACGATCCCATGCAAAGGAATTCCGAAATCTATCAAAACCGGCAAAAGGTTCTGTTATAATTCAGTCGAAAACCACAAAAAAAAAAAGAAGTGCAGTTTTGGAATTCCAAAATCGCAATTTATTTTTCGGTTCTAAGTTTTTTTTAATTAAACAGAAATATTTATAATTTATTTGTTTTTTGTATTGAAAATAGATAAAATACTATCTAATTTGATTTATTAGAAAGACTGTGATAAATAACCCAGAATCAACATTTTTCAGGCTGAATTTTTTGCGGCTGTAAGAAAAATTAAATATTTCTTTGTGTGCTATTAGAAAAAAATAAAAATATTTTGAATCTGAGTTATTGATCCCAGGTCAAAAGTCACTTCTATGTAAATACATAAAATATTTGGATTCTTCTATTTTTGAAAAAATAAAAAAGTTTGTCAGAAAACGTTTTTCAACAAAATTTTTTCTCAAGATGTCTAAGAATTTTTTGTTTTTCAAAATAGAAGATTACATTTTTTCTGTTTTACTTAGGAGGGATGTTTAAAATCGGGATCAATAACTCAGATTCATCATATTTTTATTTCTTCCAATAACACGCAAAGAAATATTTTTAAGTTTTCTTACAGCCGCAAAAAATCCGACCTGAAAAATGTTGATCCGAGTTATTTGTCGTCTTAGTATTTCATCTATTTTCAAAGAAATATATAAAATATTTCTAATATTTTAATACAAAAAATAAATAAATTATAAACAGTTCTATTTATTTAAAAAAACTTAGAACCCCAAAAATAAATTGCGGTTCTAGGCTTTGAACCGGAGAAAATTTTTGCGGTTTGGACAGATTTCGAAATTCCTCCGCATGGGGTGTAAATTTTGAAATTTGATATTTTTTTGGATATTAATAAAAATTTCGGGAAAAATCATATCGTATTTCTATTATTCGTAAATTTTATTCATTATGACCGTTTTCACTACAATACAAGTATACAGCTGATTCTTGGCCCGCTTATGTATTTAACCATAGAGTACGGATCAATTTTATTGTTACTTCTTCGTTTTAAATTGGATCTGTACGTTTCAACAAGAAAGAGTTCAGCTCAAGAATCATGTTCAATAAAGTTTTCGTAATTTCAAAGTTTTCAAAAGTTAGAATGAAGATAAACTTCATTATATCTACCATCCTCATTTGTCCTCCAAATAAAACTTCTTACATTTACAAATAGATGAAGACAAACTTATGATGATTAATGTTTATTTGTTAATAAAAGTTGAAGGCTCAACCATTCAACTATTTAATATTAACAAGACATCTTTTATTCAAATTTCAAATACGTGACATTCTACGCATGAAAGACATTGTACTAAATCAAAAACTGATTTTTATGATTCAGATTTTATTTAGGTTCCTCAAAAAAAAAAATATAATTAACAACCTTACTTGACAACTATGTTACCTCGATACTTCATATATGGTCTCATACCGTATTCAATACGTATCGTATTTCTGTATCGATATCCGTATCGTATCGTCCGATATCCGTATCATGTTAAAAAAATTCGTATCACCGTATCATGTATCCGATACGATACCTATACCCATATTCATGCAACATGACTTGACAATCATGACAACCGACAAAAAAAAATTGAGTAAATTTTTAGATCTATCTTCATAATTTAGATATGTCGTGTATAGCTTGGTACAATTTCAAAAAAAAAAAATTGGTCAACGATCAAGTGCCGATAAAAATTGAATTATTGTTTCTTTTTTCAGCAGCTCGATGGATGACCAATTAGTTTTTAAATTACATCAAAATCAGATACACAAGTGCGCTCTGTAATGATGGTTTAACGGAGACCTGTGATCACCTAATGCGAACATGCCCCTACACAAGGAATTTCTGGAGGGGATTATGTGCTCAGCAGAATCTTCCTCCAATAAGGAGAGACAATTACTCACAGATCTGGGACAATGGTCGGAACCATTTACTAGGGCAAAACAGGCAACGATGGGATGTGACATGGGCGGCAGGCTCATGGGCAATATGGAAAGAACGAAATCGAAGGATATTCACCCAGCGGGGTAAACCAGAGCATATTTTAATTAATGATGTATCAATTGATGTACATAACTGGCTGCTATTTAGATAGATGCAACTGTGACAGGGGTGGACTGAGTATGTTAGGGGCCTTTTTAATTTTATTAGTGGATCTCTTTACTATCTGAGAGAATATAGCTAGATTTATTAAATTGTTACAAAGATTAGTTAATCTGAGTAGCTTCCTTGTAAATACTTTTTTTATTCAAATATACCTTAGTGGAGCCTTTCCACTAACCTTAAAAAAAACATATTTAAAACACATTGATATCTGTAATTTTATTTTGATATTTGAGTCAGTTATGTAATTATCAAATAAATTTACCGTCAAAATAAAATATCATTTTCTAAAATACTGATTAAAAGTTTCGATTTTTTAATTGAAGAAAGAAATCTTTTTAAATAAAACTATACACTTTGTAAAAATATCAAGATTCATTAATTAGTTTATTAATTGTTTGTACTACTCTTTCCAAACTTTCTGTCAAAGTGAGATCTAGAAAGGGGCCCACATCTACGGGTTACCCCCAGATGGCCAGATGTAACCCCGAGACAATTAATGCCGACATTTTTATTAATATTCAAAGTTAATTACAAAATAATAATTATATCCCGATTTACCGAATTTTTTCAAAAATATCCAAATCGGTCACAAAATGGTCAGTTTTCTCTTTCCAAAAGACGGCCATTTTATGGCCGGTTTTCTATTTTTTTTTACACACAAACTATTATCTTCTTGTATATGATCTGCTTTGTGATTATGTAGTGTAATTTTATTTTGTCATTGTATTGTAATATTATTTTCTTGACTATTTTTCTGAGAACTTGTTTCACTCACACCGACTCAATTTATTTTGAGATGCACCAATTGGTGTGCCTTTAATCTTTAAAGTACTTATTATGTTGTTTAAAGCACTTGTTCAATTTTTTTTTATTTTGTTTGTTTATTTTTTATGTTGTAGTATTATTGTTATTGTTGTAATATTTTCTGTTTAGTATTATCATAATAATTTATTTTATTAAAAAAATAAAAATAGTACGATAAAAGCACACATACAAAAAAATCGAAATATAGGATAATCCAAATACAGCAAATATAAATAGTATATCAAATATAAATGGTACAAAACTAGCCACGATACTACTAAAAATGGAGAGGGGGACCATCGGTCAGGCGGTACTCCGGCGTTTGCCCGGCGCTCGCGCGACCAGGCTCTATTTCTCGGGGTCTCCACACCAGCATCGACGTAGCTGCGTCTCTGCTCGACGGTATCCCATATGTAATTACCCCTAGAGACTGTCGAGACTGGCGGGGTGTACCGAAGATAGATGCAGCGAACACTGTCCCAAAGTCAGGTAGAGTATGAGACCCGCTACCACTAACCTCTCTATCATGTGACATCTCTGTGCCATATCGGGGTACTGGCGGTGCCGACATGAAACCCTCCTCGTTTACCCCGAACTCATCGAGACTACACGAGAGAGACTCGACATCCTCCGTAAAGGGCTCCTGAGGCGGTGGTTGTGGCGGCATCTCGGCCGGACCCTGTAATCATACACATAATTTAGTAAATTTGATATGAATGAAGAAATTTGTACAAACCTGACAGCTACTGAAGTATGACATACCTGAGTCTGAACCGGACGTCCATGCTCGTCGTAGAATGCCGACCACCCAGCGTTGGACAATACCCAACGATAGTAGTCCCACTCTGGATGCACATCGGGGGAAGGTGGCATCTCATGTCTCACAATCGGGCTCGGGTCGGGCTCGGTCGGATCAATCTCACGCTAGTTGATGTTCTCTCCGACGTCTCGCAGCATCGTGATGATTTTTCCACCGTGCCCGGCATCCTCAACCCAATTCAAATTTTTCTTGAGGGTGCGGTACCCAATATGTCTCCAGTTCTTCTTTCCCATCAAGGCGATCCCATGCCCGCACTCCTTGATCGAGGACAAAAGTTGAAAAAAAATATTTTGTCAAATCAAACCTTGATGACTATTCAATTAGGGAAAAACTATGTAGTTTTAGGTGCATTACCTGGCGAGCCCATTTGATGCCGTTAGGATGGTTACCATCATCGGTTTTGACCCTGTCGCAGAGATGGGCACCGTAATCACCCTGCAGATAGACAGTGGCCATGCATACCTGCATATACCAAGTATCGTACCTCAACTAGGGATGTCCCTGGGTCTGAAAGAATGCATCTGGCTCATGATAGAAGTCCAGATACTGGGGATCCTCCGCCTTACTGTAGTACTCTTGCAGATGGTTGCTAAAAAGGACCAAAATAGGCTTCATTTTGCTTAAATATGCTAAAATAGGCCGATTGCGGTTAAAATAACCTAAATTATGCTACAATATGCTACAATACCCTAATTTCGCTAAAATATGCTAAAAATGACCAAAATAAGCTTAATTCTGCTTAAATATGCTAAAATATGTCAATTGCGGTTAAAATAACATAAAATATGCTACAATAGGCTACAATAACCTAATTTCGGTAAAATATGCTAAAAAGGGCCAAAATAGTCTTAATTATGCTAAAATTTGCTAAAATTATCCAATTGCGCCTAAAATAATCTAATTTCCGTAAAATATGTTAAATTATGCTACAATCGCCTAATTTTGTAAAATATGCTCAAATGATCTAATTATCCTAATTATGCTAACTTCGGCTAAATTACGCTTAATTTGCCTAATTATGTTAAAAAATGCCAAAATACCCTAAAATATGGTCAACTATGCTAATTACACTAAATTACAATAAATTACCCTAAACTCTAAACCCTAAACTATAAACCCTAAATTAAATTAAATAAAATTTAAATTAAATAAAAAAATTACCTTAAAGAAGAGAGAAAATTCAGTTGAGAGATGAGTGGGTTGTGACGAGAAGAGAGAAAAATGGGTATTTATAGGGTTAATTATGGGTTAAAAAAAAAAAAAACCGGTCATAAAATAGACGGCTTCTGGGGAGAGAAAACCGGTCATTTTATAGCCGGTTTGGACATTTTTGGAAAAACCAGGTAAACCAGAGTATAATTATTAATTTGTAATTAACTTGGGATATTAATAAAAATGTCGGGACAATGATATCTCTTGTTTCCACTCGTGTTGCTGCGATCCCCTCCTGCACTTGATCAGGTTCGGTGTTTCCCGGTCTGTTAGATCTATTGCACGATTCATCTACAAAAAAATATCAAGAAGATCGAATGGCTACAGTTGCACAACGCATTATACACATTTTGGAGAGGCTACGGGCTTCTCAGATCTCAAATTCAACCGTGTGTAGGAGTGCGTAAGATATCTCATATTTTGCGTGACCGACGTGTCCGGTGTCTATTCGGGGATGCGCAGGGGCCAGTATTATTTGAGTTTGGAGTTCGTGCAGAACGTATTGGAACAGTTGAGATTTTCCATTAAGTCATGCAAAATATGAGATATCTCAGGGGATGCAAATTTGTGTAGGAACTCATCACGGGTGCAAGTTGGAGAGCTGTTTCATTTACCACCCTTACTTTATAAACTAGCACGTGTCCGTTTCTTACCGGTAACAGCCGGTAAACCAAAGGACCTCTTTAAAGTTGACACTTGACACTTTAGAAAGCCCCATTTCGGATCTCCGTGGTCCATTGAGAGAGAGAGAGAGCATATTCTCCTCTACCTCTACTATACCTTCTAGTGTCGGTGGCGATAATTTATCTCCTCTCTTCACCGATGGGGTGGTGGGACCACGTCGTCTTCCCTATCCGGCGGGTATGGACTGGCGTTGCCACCCGTCTCGGCATCCGCAAAACCGGTACCTATACTAGCTCGAAATCTTATAGTTCTCCAATCCTTTTTGACATGACTTGTAATACTTATTTTGTGTAAATTGTTTCTGCTGTGTAGGATTGAGGAGATTGAGGCAGGAGGTGAGCACGTGCGAGTACGAGGACGTGCACGTGATGTGGGAAATGCTCAGCCGTACCAACACTTCGATTCCCCGACCGAGTAGACCTGCCGGGAACCGGCGACTGTGGCCCCGGCGCGAGTGGGCCCAGTTCGGCTTGTGTCGAAGCTTGTAGAAGCTCGCCGTTGGATCCCATTTTACAAGTTATAATTGTGTGCGTCATCTCTGTAGTCTAAATTTCTCCCAGGTTGATTTCTCGCTGCATATAGCAAGTCGTTAGTACGCAATTTCCTCCGAGTTCGGTTAATAAGTGAATTAATTAGGCGGAATTCACAAATTTAACTGTTTTAGACCTGATGAATTGCTGTGCATGGAATTGCTACATGAATTGCTCGGAGAAACAACTTTGGAAATTTGGATTTGCATCTCTATTACCGGCTCCTTTTGTATATAGTTTGGCCGGTGTGGAAGAGTGGAGAGAGTTCCTTTCTTTTTCCTCCTTTTTCTTTTTCTGGTCTCTGGTTTGTGGTGTATTAGTAAATATTATGAAGGCTATCTCTGGCGTCATGTTCCTTCTTTATTTTTGGTTAGTGTGGCTCTTTGAACATTAACTTGCCTATTATAAATCGACGCCAATATGTTTACTGTGAGTTTTTTTTTTTTTTTTTTTTTCCTTTAGCGGGTTTGTATAGTTTTTGTTCCTTTTTACGTCAAGATGATTTTAAACAGAAATTTCTTTTATTTGCATACTTCCTTTACCTGCTCTGGGTTTTCCTTCGCTAATTGGTGGGTTTTTGTTCAAATGATTTTGCATAAATTCTTATTTAAAATCGGACCCTACGTTTGATCGGTGTATAATTTCATACAGACGGCTTAGATTCACGAGGTCTTTTAAATTTATTAAATTATAAATCATTCACATGAATCTCAACACAAATCAGTTTTTTCGGAGCTGATTTTGGATAAAATTTGTCAAAAAAAAATCGAACAAAACCTTAAAAATGGGAGCTAGAATAATTAGAATAGCGAAATTTGAGAATAGTAAATGAGAATAGAGAAAAAATAATGATTTTTAGATTAATGTGAAAATAGTATTATTCGGATTAGTAAAAACATTATTTGGATTGTATATTTGGAATAGTGAATAGTTATAACCGATAAATAACAATGTTAACAAGATGTTAATTAAGAGAAATAATAAGTAAGTGGGGTCTTAAACGAGTTACAACGTAGAGATAATATAAAATGGTATCAATTTTGTCATTTCGGAACTGTGTTGGTGAAAATCCGAAAAGAAAATATTTTCTCCTCGTTCTTTACACTTCCGAATAGTAATTATCTCAACATTTATAAGAAATAAAAAATAACAGTTATTTTAACTATTTCTAATAAAAAAATATTATTTGAATACACATTGCTATTTCGAATAACCCCTATTCTAAAATACTTTCTATTCTTGACACCTCCAAACATAACTAATTAGCATTGAGCTGAGATACGTATCTCACTGACGAGACTGAGACTGTCAGTGATTCAACTTTGCTCCGTCATGAACTTCCGATATGCAACACGTGTACTTCAATTTATCAAACATTTTCTTAGTAATGTAATCAATGTGAATGTGAATAACGAAACAAATAATATGAATAATGAATCATCTAATATAAATAATAAAACAAAACAATCAATGTAAATAATGGAGTCCACAAGTGTGTATCAGTAATAAATTTATTTTCATATTAGACTGGAATTAAGTCGTTGAGGATCTCTAAACTTGTTTCTTTATTAATTTAGAATTCTTATTTCCAGTGTATATTTTTCAATCTTTAAAATAAGCAAAGTTATTCACGATACCAACGAGAATTAAGAGGAACAAAAATTTCTACTTGGACAAAGTATAAGTTCAAGGATAAAGTAATCAATGTCAATAATAAAACAAACAATGCGAACAATAAAATATCCAACATGAATAATAAGGTAAAGGAACTTATGTGAATAATTAAAGCGAATAGGCTGAACAATAAATCAACCGATGAAAAAAATAAAATACATACTGAATACAAAGCATGGAAATAAAACAAAGAAAAATCAGAGAATTGCGTGTGAGAGTGTGAGAGTAAAAAACCGGAGGCAGGATATTATATAGACAGAAAAACTGATAGGGAACTTGCAAAAGAGCTAAAATTAGGGGTGGAATCGAAAACACTTGTTTAATTGTTTTTGTGCTGTTGATTAAACGCAAGGTTTGATTATCTTTGATTCAGTGCGCCAACTACCGATGTCCTTCAGTTGTTTGGAAGGGGTATATATAAATATTGGAATCATTTCTGGAGCCGTCGTAATATTCGGCCAGTGCAAAGTCATAATCACGTGTCAATTTATGAGGGTGAAATTTCAATGTATTTCCAATTGGAAATATCGAATACCATTTGTATTTTGTGGATGCTTTTTTTATTAGGCCAATCCCCGGGTTAACCTCACATTTTGAAGTCCTATGTCGATTTGCGAAACCAAATAGAAAGAAAACAAACGACTACCTTAGAATAAGATGGCTAACAGTGACATAACAGGAATAGGAAAGCATGCAACTGTAAAACTATATGTAGTACACCAAATGATATTACAATATACCTCAAAAATCAGGCGTACCGCACAAAAAATTGTCAGTGTAGAATACGACATACCGTTGACAACTTGTTGATTTTTTTGTGTAAATATTTTCAGTATTAATAACAGTTGTAACTGGACCCATCATGCATTTACAGAAATAAATTATGTTGCAAGTATAAAGTATTGCACTCAGTAGAGAGAATATCTCTGAAGACAGAATATTATATACATTATAAAATATGTAGAGTTGGTACAGTAAAAAATAAAACTAAGCAGAAGAATCTCATTTCCTGTACTTCCTATAAAAAATTACATCACAAATTTAAAATCCTCTAGTAGACTATTGTGGTGCTCTAAATCCTCTTCCCAAACTAAGAAACCTAGTTTCAGACCGTTAAATAATGTCACAAACTAATAAAAGAACAAATTAAATAAAAAAAATTAAAGCTCATGTATTCAAATTTGAGGCCGCCACGGCTCAAGAGAACCCCACGTTTTGCCTATCATCAACTTGACACGTAGAGGCACTATACACAAGTAAGATTTCAAAAGTACAGTCATTAGAACACTAAGCTAGGTTGAAATGGGAAATAAATCTGCTGCGATCCTCTGGGATCGCAGGGTCCCTGCGATTCCAATCCTAACAGTTCACATGTTTCGAGATTCGTGCACAAAAACTGACTTCCCAAAAGAATCTTGGTTTCATCATTTGAATGGTTGAGATTAGAATCGCATGAATGGTTGGGATTAGAATCACAGGACCCTGCGATCCCTTAGAATCGCAGCATATTCGCTTCCGGTTGAAATGAGACATTATGAAAATGAGTTTTTATTCTAGTGACTAAAACAATGTTCAAAATCTTATTAGAGGAACCCTTGCGATATTTAAGTTGGAGGCTCTACTCTCACTTTGCTAAAAAAAAAAGAGATATATTATTATTTTTTCATAAAATTGCATCATACCAAGAAGGGATGCTGCACCCTCCATGCTTATTTGCACTAATTTTGCTGCCTCTGCAACCATCCTTGGTTCAGCTTCTAAAACTAGCTCGTCATGCACCTATAATGACCTCAAAAAAATTAATAACTGAATAGATAAAACAAAGCTGTTAGCTCCTGAACATAGACAAATTGTAAACAAAAAATGTATGTATACAAAACAGAAACCTGAAGAACGATACGGCAGTTGCCTCTTAAATTAGAGAATTCGCTTCCAATTCCTTCATTATCCCCTCCACCAGTAATCACAGAGTGAATGTTTATCATGGCTAACTTGATTATATCAGCAGCAGAGCCCTAATATACAAGTAAACAAAAATTGATAAATAAAAATAACAATTGATCAAAATTGAGATGAGTTTACTCCACTATTTTATACAGTACTTGAAGCCTCTGCTACATTTTATACTGTTGAATATATAAAATAACTTCAAAAGTAATCCTCGAGGTAAATAAGCCCATTGGAAATGCCCACAAAAGGAGGATAACTTTACTTGCTTCGCCAAAAAAAGAACCCAGAAAAAGAAAGTGGATTATAATGGAGTCAAGATAAATTTGAAATTAATTGCAGTAATGCACAGTTAAAAAACCAACAAAAATGAAGTTCATACCTGACAGATAGAGTTGACAGCTTGCCTCTGAGCTTTAGCCTTCTCATTGCCACTTCCACTGTTTATTTTTGTCAGGAAGCGCTTCCTACCCATCAATGTTTCTATATAGCTGTTTAACAATCAAAATTCAAATCTAGGAATGACATAAAAATAATAAAAGATATCATGCAAACTTTAGATTCAAAAGAAGTTAACTTCATTCATGAGCACTATGACAAAATGGAAATCATACATCATACAGAAAAGGAAAGATATCATATGCAACCCAACAAAAGAGCCCAAATATACTCAAGAACTCTCTATTCCTTTCCAGAACTAAAAGATGCTCAATCTAAACACTCCTTCCTCACAATTATCCTCTACCTAAATGAGACCAAGAGGAGCATGGTCTGGAGTCTGGACAGCAAAGGGATTAGCAGATACTGTAATATTTCACATAATAGGAACATGAGGAAAATTCCTTTTTTTAGGAACTAAAAATCTTCCCAAGAAAAAATAATACCCTTTCTGCTGGCACGATGCAACTGCCTCACGAAGCCAAGAGGACACGCCAGGAAAGGAACTCTTAAAGCTTCTAATTTTCTCCGATGCCTCATCAGTACTACACTCCAAATTTTCTGACAGAGATGTGGGACCCATCCCGTAGAGGATGCCATAAATAAGCCTCTTTGTGTGGTCACGCTCCTTCAAAGTCACCGCTGATTCAGGCTTACCAGCCCATTTTGAAGTGATCATGGTGAAGACATCGCCATCAGGTTTACTTAGTAGTTCAATTAGTGCGTGGTCTTTGGAGAAATGTGCCATTAGGCGTAGCTCTATTTGAGAGTAGTCAGCTGCTATTATCAACCAGTTTTCCTACATAGGAACAAATTAGTGAAAAAAAGTTCTAACAGGGCAAGCATGTAATGATTGCTAGACAGGTCACAGGATTAATGGTTTCATTGTTCAAAAGGTCAATGACTCAATATCCGGGATACGGAATAGGAAAATTGTTTCCTCAAACATTAAAATATGCTAAATTGTTACGTATATCATTCAGGATACTAAAATATCTTACTAGTAATTCAAACAAGCAGAAAATTATAAAACACCAGTTTTGGTATATTTCCTAAATGACCACATTTGTATTAATGATAATTTGAAAAGAATATTCAGCACAATATTGAAGGAGGCAAGTATTATTACCTGGGATGGAATAAAGAAATCTCGAGCGTTAATCTGATGTTTTTGCATGTCACATGACCCAGTGCTGCCTTGGTGATCAAGTTTTGTTGTAAAAACCACCAAGTGCTCTACACACTGAATAATATAAGAAAGAAACAAATAAATAAATATGTACATTCCCACACAAATGGAAGGAAAAAGAAAAAAGAAAAACGAATTTAAAGTAGAAATATCTGAAATCATACCCTCCCATATTTTTCAAAAGAATGCACAAAATACGTGTCCAAATTCATTTGTGCAGGCAAAAAGACAATAGTATGAGAATTTGGTCATTTCAAAGTGGTTTCACCATTAAAGCAATAAGCATGTAATAAAAAAAAACAAAACCTGGAGGTTTGGTTCTTCCATAGAAAGCCTTCCAGTAGCAGTAGAAGTCTGAAGCCAGTTGCCATGAACTTTATATTTCTGAGACCTGCTGCATAGTCGAGCTCTTGAGCAGATAGATCCCAAAGTACTATTCAACAGCTTAGCCAATGTTCTGTGCTCTTTTATTACCTCTACTATAGGATGTCGGCCTCTATAGAAATATAGATATCAAGAAAAGAAGATTATTAAAAAAAATAAAAGAAGATTATTCAACTTTCAATGTGATCATTCAACAAAAAAAGTTCAATGTATGATGCAATACCAGAAGCACTAATATCACGCAAAAGTAGTAAGACATGTCATTTCCATTTACTTTTACAGGAATAAAGCGACATACCATCTACTGGGGAGAATTTATTTTTCCAGTGGTCTAACAAATAAGGATGGAATAAACAACACAAAACACTACCCAAGCAATTCAAAATTGTATACTGAAGTACAACCAAGTCAAAGCTGGGTTCTTTTTCTTTTTACAATAGTTGGAGCTATTAATGCACAATTAGAAGTATAGAACACATGTGAAAGTGTATTGTTGAGATTTGTAGTTGTTTCAAGGGCCTATTGGTAAATAGGTATTAGGGAATAGACTAGGGACTTGTTTGTAAGATTGTAAAGCCTATATAGTTAATCAATAAAGAATCACTTTATAGTAAATCATTTCTATTTGGTATCAGAGCCGAAACCCTAACCCTAGCCACCTATCACCCGCTACAGTAGCCGCCGCTATAGTAACAGTCGTCGCATCCCTTCCTTTATCCGCCGGCTGAAGCAAGCCCGAGTTGGGGGGGCGATACCCCACAGACCTCAATGAAGGAGGGAGAGATGAGATGATCAAAGATCCAATCTTTATGGATCAAGATCCGATCAAGAAAAGGAGGAAGATCAGCGATCGATCGTTAGAGATCGTTAGAGGATCCAAACTCGTGCGATCAGTGTAAGGAGATCAAGCACGGGTTGGAAAGATGGAGAAAATCTTTGGGAAATTAGATGAGGAGGAGATGAAAGCTTAGAAAAGATTCATGAGGGCATCCGATGTCTCGACATCAGGACAACCACCGACGAAGTTGGATCTCCCACCGGTGGACATGAAGCTAGATGGACCAGGGACCTATCTGAGCTGGTCATGACGGATCACATGTGCCTTAGTAGGAAAGCGTCCTTTCTAACAGTAGAGAAGAAAGAGCTGAAAAAGGACAGCTGAGTGGGAGGATTGAAAAGCTACACACATGTTGCTGTACACATGAATCTACTCGATGGTCCAGTCGATTGCCGTGACAGTTGATGGTATTCAGAGCATGCAGGACATCTGGACCAAACTGCAGAGGACCTATGCAGAGCTGAGAACAACATGCGTGTATTCCAGATCAAGTGAAAGATAGATGCGGTGGTTCAGGGAGACAGGACGATCCAAAAGTATGCCATAGATCTAGAGAGACTATGGGCAGACTATGATCACTTCTCGCTGAGGACGAGTTACAAGGATCTACAGTGCA
This sequence comes from Carex parvula, assembly GCA_025461045.1. Lineage (NCBI taxonomy): Eukaryota > Viridiplantae > Streptophyta > Magnoliopsida > Poales > Cyperaceae > Carex > Carex parvula. The sequence goes on along the minus strand of JAJGRW010000391.1, from coordinate 283,509 downwards.
AGAGTGGAGAGATCCACTCTCAGGAGAGGATTATGCAGTTCTTGGGGAATCTCAATCCGGCGTTTGATCAGAGGAGAGCTATGCTCCTGGCCCAGACGAAGATTTCCCCACTCAAGGAGGCAATTGCAGCTATGATGCAGAAGGAGAGTCGCATGAAGTTGCACTCCGAGGCTAATGAAAGTGCGGGGATGCGTTCAGCATTGGTAGTCTCGAACTCAGGTATGACAGGAGTTCAGAGGGAGACTCGCAGGTGCTACAACTGCAGAGAAGTGGGGCACGTGAGCAAGGCTTGTCCTAGGTCACCTAAGGAGAGAGACAGGTAGACGTGGACAGATTGGAGGCCGTGGTCGTGGCCATGGTGGTCGTAGAGGTGGTAAAGGTGCTTAATATGGAGGTTATCGGGCAAATCTAACTGTGACAAAAGGAAGAGGAAGAGGCAGTTTAGGCCTTCACTGAGGAGGATCATGAGCTCCTTGAGATGTTAAGGAGGAAGAAGTTGGCGAGTGATGAGGGCAAGAAGCCCATGAATAGGGCTCCACATCGTCATCATCCAAGGGTAACTTTGCTACTTATGCTCACTCAGACAAAGGTACTCGTAATACTCATGCTCTAGCTTCCAGAATGGATAGTAGATTTTGGTGCATCTCGACATGTCACGGGGGCTCGTTGTGAGTTCTCTTCCTATACTCACATAGCAGCTCCAGAGAGTATCCAAATAGCTAATGGCACAGCACAGCCTGTGGTTGGTGAGGATACGGTTAGATGTACTGATTCTGTGACTTTGTCCAATGTGTTGCATGTTCCTTTCCAGTAAACCTCTTATCCATTAGTATCATTATACTCCAACTAAATGTGTTGTTTTCTTTGATATTACCAATGTGATCTTTCAAGAGAAGGGGACTGGCCGGAGATTTGGGACTGGCACGTGGCGGGCTGTGGTACTTAGACCGAAAGGGGATGGATTCAGCACTGACATCCATGGTTGAGAAAACAGGTGTGGGAGGATCTGGTAGGAGTGTGGAGCATGAGTTGTTTGTTGCATCATCAGCGCATGGGACATTCTTCTTTTTGAGTTTTGAGTCTTTTGTATCCGTCTTTGTACGAAAAGGCTAATAAACAGAAACTTGTGTGTGATGCGTGTGAGTTTGGCAAGCATACCCGAAACTCTTATGTAAACTCGGGTAATAGGAGTTCTGGTGTTTTTGATTTGATTCACTCAGATGTATGGGGACCTTGCTCCACAACTTCTATAAATGGTTATAGATATTTTGTAACTTTCTTTGATTGTTTTTCTCGTGTACTTGGTTATATCTGATGAAAAACAAAAGTGATATGCTTGCTTGCTTTAGAGATTTTCACAAGACAATTCAGACTTAATACGGGGTAGTAGTGAAGGTATTGAGGTCTGATAATGGGACAGAGTACACAAACAAGGCGTTTGAGGAATACTTGTCAACTCAAGGGATACAGCACCAAACTACATGCCTTTACACACCAGAGCGCAGAATGGGGTAGCGGAAAGGAAAAACAGACACCTCCTAGAGGTAGCTCGGTGTATGATGATCTCGATGAATGTCCCAAAGCACTTGTGGGGGCAAACCGTCTTGACAGCCGCTCAATTGATCAACAGAATGCCCTCAAGAGTGTTAGAGTGGCAGACTCAATGTGAAATGTTGAAAGGTGATAATGGAAGAATTTTTCCATTAAAAGTGTTTGGATGTGTATGCTTTGTGAAAGACAGCAGACCAACAGTGAGAAAGCTGGATCCCAGAGCTGTGAGATATGTCTTTGTAGGCTACTCAGCAACGCAGAAGGGTCATGTGTTGGAGCTCGATGGAGAGGCGATTGTTTATAAGCATAGATGTGACTTTTTCAGAGTTTGAGCCATACTACTCACTAGATGTGACCATGGTTTGGAAACTCGGCCGAGTCAACTCGGACTCGGTCATATCCGATCCGAGTTTAACCCGAGTCTCGCGCCCGTGCAATTTTTTCAACAAAACTTGGATGAACAGTGCTTGACTCGGCCGAGTTAGTCGATTTTCAGGCCGAGTTTCACCCGAGTCTGGCCGAGTTAGGCCGATTTTTCCCTAGTAACTCAGTTGTGCAAGTTACGTGCAGAAAACCTATAAAATCAACGGTGAATCAAAACAATCGGCCAAATTTCTTCTAATTATCTTGCATTGAGAGCAAAATTAAACTATTTTGATAATTAAATCGAATCAATTTCATATTTTACCATGGCTGTAGAAGTGATTTGGGGAAAATAGATGACCGCAACTCAGAGAAGAGACTAGAGAGGAAGCTTTAAACATTATAAAAAACTAAATGGACTTGGTCTATGTAAGGTGTATTGTTTTGTTTTAAAAATATAAATTGTTTCACGGTAGAACATATTCATACAAGATATTATAGAGATAAGTTGACTGAGACGAATTGTTGTAATGTTTTACTAAATAAACGATAGTGTACAGCTGTTGACACTCAACATTTTTTTTTTATTTGACGAAAGAAATGGGAGTATGGAATTACTATGTTATAAATTTGATTGTTATGAAAATATAAATAGAAATTAAAATTTTTACTTTTCTCTTGTAAATATTAGTTATGTTTTTATTATTTTATCTATGTTATTTCGAAATTAGATAATTTTTTGTAAGTAATTACAATACAAATTTGATTGTTATCACATTAATGTCTTTATTATTTATCTCAGTACAATAATATCCAGCCAGGTCATCCTAGTTTTTGACAGTAAAAAAATATATTCTCATTGTAATGCTCGAGTGTAATCTCGTCTTAACATAGTTTTTTGACAAATTATTTGTTTTACCAATTTTTCTTATTTTTTAGTACAAAACAAGTTTCTGCCAAAAAAATCCGAGTTTCCGAGTCAACTCGGCCGATTCCGACCAATTCATCCGATTCCGATTCCACGGTCAAGAACCCGATTCCGATTCCAATTCTGAGTTTCAGAACTATGGATGTGACCTCACCCTTTGATGACTCGCTCGATACTGGAGGTATGAGGCGAGAGGGGGAGAGTAGTGATAGTGAGAGATTGGTGAATGTGGGGTCAATCCAATATCCTGTCGTGAGGGAAGAATCGGCTGAGGATAAGCCGGAAAATGAGAAAATACCTCAAGGTGGTGGAACTCAGACTCAGGGGGAGCTGAGAGTGTACCAAAGGAGGAGGAAGCAGAATACGGGAACTATGCCTGCGTTACTCGAGGTCAACATGCCACAGTCCCTTGTCCCGGCCTACTCCGACTCCTGAAGCATACAACACCCACCACAGATTTAGTTGATTCAGGTGACATGTTTCCTCTCTCTTCTCCTCTCACGGCATTAAGGAAGACTTCTCGCAACAATGCAGGACATCCTCCTGATCGCTTTGGATTTTCACATAACATTGCTCAATTTGTCCCATATTCTAACATATCACCAGCCCATGGAGCATTCATTGCATCATTGGACACTGTCTCTATACTCAAGTGTTGGCAGGTAGCTAAGGAGGATCCAAAGAGGAAGTCTGCCATGCATGAAGAACTTGGAGCACTCGACAAAAACAAGACATGGGAGATAGCGAGGAAGAAGGTTGTTGGTGCAAGTGGGTCTTCACAGTAAAGCAAAATCCAGACGGGAAGGTTGAGCGATACAAGGAAAGGTTACAGTCAGACATATGGCATCGATTACGACGAGACCTTTGCACCAGTGGCGAAGATGAGCATAGTTAGGACGCTGATTACCCTTGCAGCGAATGGTGGATGAAAGCTACACCAGCTTGATGTGAAAAATGCATTCTTTCATGGAGATTTGTTGGAGGAAGTGTATATGGAGATACCACCATGCTTCGGCACAAACCAGACAGTTGGGAAGGTGTGCAGACTGAGTAAGTCGCTCTATGGGCTGAAGCAGTCTCCTCGAGTCTGGTTTGATAGGTTCAGAAAGGCTATGGTAGGCATGGGATATCAGCAGATCAATGCTTGCCGTGTATGTTGACGATATGATTGTCACGGGTGACGATGAGAGGGAGATTGCCCAACTGAAGGTGAGATTAGGCAAGGCATTCGAGGTAAAGGATCTTGGCTTGCTTCGGTACTTCCTTGGGATTGAGGTAGCTCGTGGAGCAGAGGGGATTGTCTTCTCTCAGCGGAAATATATGCTAGATCTTCTCACAGAGACCGGCATATTGGGGTACAAGCCTGTGATCACTCCAATCGATCAGAAGTTCAAGTTAAGTGCAGAAACAGGAGAGCCAGTCGATCGTGAGAGGTACCAGAGATTGGTAGGCCGTTTGATCTATCTGAGTCACACTCGTCCGGACATCTCATTTGCAGTAAGCGTGGGAGCCGCTACATGCATGACCCGAAGGGTAATATAGACACAGTGTATCAGATCCTGAGGTATCTGAAGAGTGCTCCAGGAAAGGGATTGATCTTCAAAAAAAATGGTCATCTAAGCATTGAAGGCTACTATGTCTGACTGGGCTAGTTGCGCCGATGATAGAAGGTCCATCTTAGGGTATTGTATCTTCGTAGGAGGTAACTTGATCTCTTGGAAGAGCAAGAAGCAGTCGGTGGTAGTAAGGTCGACAGCGGAGGCCGAGTACAGGGCCATAGCCTTGGGAGTGGCCAAGTTGTTGTGGCTGAGAGCTCTTCTCGTGGAGCTAAAGATGGATCGAGGAGATCGAATGAAGCTGTGGTGTGACAACAAGTCAGCAATCAACATTGCCAACAGCCCGGTGCAGCATGACAGGACCAAGCACGTTGAGATCGATAGGTTCTTCATAAGGAGAAGCTGAATAGTAGACTACTGAAGCTAGGTCACGTTCCAACGAAGGATCAAGTGGCAGATTGTCTCACCAAGAGACTTAGCTTAGTAGACATATCTAGACTGTGTGACAAGATGGGCTTAATGGATATCTTTCGCCCATCTTGAGGAGGAGTGTTGAGATTTATAGTTGTTTCAAGGGCCTATTGGTAAATAGATATTAGGGAATAGACTAGGGACTTATTTGTGAGATTGTAATGCCTATATAAACCCAAGAGGTTAATCAATAAAGTATCAATTTTTAGTAAATCATTTCTATTTGTATAGTGCTGCTATGGATTATTTTTAAGAGGGGCTTTACCACACAAAACTATGTAAAATGCACATCAATACCTTATCAATCAAAATGTCATACCTTAAAAGGTCTAGGGATTGTTTGTTTGTACTGGGGTGCAACTTCCCCTTGTTGCAGCCTTTCGGGGCTGGCAGTTTCAAATGCTTGTAAAGAACGTTTGCAATATCTGCAGTCGCATGAAGAGAAAAAGGCATGCCAGCTAGCCCATATGCCTCTTTCTCGAGCTGTTTAAGCTTCTTTATAAGTATGTGCCTTGCATTAAGGCATGCATCCATGTCTATGCCCACACCCCAAATTTCCATATCTGCGAGCACATTAACCTATATAAAAAACGTACAATGCAAGGTTAGAGAAAAATTAACTTTTATTCTGAGAACTAGAGGTACGAGACCAGAAAAAGGAAATTAATGAAATTTCATTTATCACACCAGGGGCTGTGCCAGTTGGCTCCAACAGTACGTGGAAATGGTACTGAAACCACTAGGTTAGACAAACTAGTCATGTTAAAAGCCAGAATGTCGCAACCTGATTGTGTATCTATTCAGTCTGAGTCAGCAAGCCATGGCCTGACATGCTGTTTAAAGTGTTTGTTATAAAAAGGCATTTCCTAATTAAGCCGACACTGCCCAAGTCTCGTATGCAGAAATAGAAAGAAAAAATTTCCAAGTACTTGCATAGAACCTATGTTGAATTACCAACTTATCATATCAACACTAAATACAAAATCTCGTAAAACCAGTTAATCGAGTTACAGGTAAATATAGAATCAGGACTTATTGACCATTCAGTGGGTCAGGCAAACTCTGTTTTAAAATAAAAGTCCCTAGCACTTGAAGTTAAGAGTAGCAACAAAGAACTCTTCCCAATATATCAATTATGACAAAAGGTAACACCAGTAAGATAACTATGCCTAATGGTACAAACATACCGGTATGATCCAGACAAAATGGCACGTGCTGATATTTACATTTAATATCTAATAAATGAAAAGCTAAACAATATAGTTCGTACCAAAGGGCTTTCAATTTTCAGCAACATGTTGCTAAGATTTTCTGACACGATCCGCTTTTCCAAAACAGAAGCCAAAGCACGAATCTGTGCAGATCTTCTACAACAACCATTGTGTGCTGCTTTGTGCATCTGGTTCCTCCACCTCCCATCCCTGTTGGCTGCAGCAGCTACTTCACCTGATAGCCTCTTCTTCACTAGCTATTAAATAAAGATGCCAAAGAAATTAATTGACAAAATATTGATTTGATAGATATTGAACAGTGTGTATAAACATCAACAGTCTGCGTGCAGATTCAGTAGGGAACAAAATCCCCCATAAAAAATAAGCAAGACTGCCTTTACCATTGCATCATACCTACTCTCTTTTGAGAGTTAACAAATGATAATGAAGCAAATTTTAGTATAAAGGAGTAAACGACACACACATGTATTCTGAAGTATTATTCCACGGCGTCATTTTGGTGCCTAATATTCCTAAGTTTCCAGCTTGTTCCCTAAATTCTTCTATTTAAACCAATTTGGTCCCTCCCATATTTTTCAACTGAGAAATCCAAATAATGAAGTAAAATCATGGCTAATGCTAACAAACAGGTAAGAAAGGCCCTTAGGTACTACATCTTTTAATACCGCAACTTGTTCCACATGTGATTGGGGTTTTCTCTGCCTTGATTGAAAAATGATGACCAGGAAGAATGTGATACAATCATACAAGTTAGGAATTTTATGGACAAAAGATGTGAACTTAATATAAAAACATTTTTTGTCTGGGCTGCATAGCATAGAAAGCATGTAAATGAAAATGGGTGCACATATGCACACAGAGAACAGGAGCTACAACCTGGTGACGTTTATTAAGGAAATTTCAGTATGAAATGAAGTCATATACAGTATGCTACCTTGTCAAGGTTTGGTGCAGCCTTGCTCTCCTCATCAGGCCAAAGAATCCACGCCCCTAAGCTCATATCAGTGGCATCACACAGTAATATAGGAGGCAACTTCACATGTGAATTATCAATGAATTCAATTCCATGAGACTGATTAAATTGTGTGATGCCTAGCCGACCTAGTCTCTGAATAAACACAACCGGTGACTTCAGAGCTTGGATCTGAGTCTTCAAATTCCATGTTATTTTTCTAACATCAGCTCTACCCATTATTCCAACTATTTTATGCCACCTGAGTTTGGCCACCTCTAAGGTTTTATTTACATCGTCACTCGCAGGAAATAGATCCTTCGAGAAGTTACAGTAGCAAACTGGTGAGTCTTCCCAGCACACAGCCAATCCTATGATTTCAAAAATTGTACCAGAACTCTGGTCGGACCGTTTCATGAAATGCAAATCAAAGTAAAATTTGCTAGCCTGGGCCCACTGGGACAAGAACGAATTTAAACCGCCAGAAAAATTTGCGGCATTTATCGGCCCTTTGCAACTGGCAGCACCCTGTGTGGCATTATTGGTGCAATTTGCATTCCTTTCACAGATGCCCTCCTTCTGACTATCGGATGTTGTTGGTAAACAATTCACGATTTCATTTTCGGATTTTGAGGATTGCGGTGTCTTACTGGGCTCATTTTCTGACTTACTGCTGTCAGATATTTGCGGAAGTAGGGGTTTTGAAACTTGAGGCACATTTAAACCAAGTGATTTGAAAGCCGCAAAGGCTGCAAGTCGGGCCTCTTCAGCTTGGTCAAGAACTATCTTGCGGGCCCCATTCTTGATCTTCTTTGCTATGCCAAGATGCATGCGCTGTGGGCCAGCAACATCTTGGCCAGTCCACGAAGAAGACTCAAACAGAGCCTTTGCAATGTCAGAAACTGATGCTTCAGCAATAGCAAGAGGTGTGGACAACCCAGCCTTGTATAGCGCTCTAGCTCTGGAACCCTGCAATTTTTAAAGGTTTAATCATTCCCCTAACACAAAAGGTTTTCTTAGGTTGCATGCACCATCTTTCCAAACAACAAAATTTCTCACATTTGCAACTAAGATCCAACCTTTGTTTTTGATGATTTTCAAATAACACCGTAGTAAAGCAGTGTAACTGAAAAGGCAAATTATGTTAAATATTGATAAATTCGCCTCTTCTTTTGAGTTTTCCTCTTATCTAAATCAAGCTAACTGAGCCAAGTTCATCAAGATATCAGTTCGAATTTGCATAATCAGGTTATGTCATTATGTGTCCTCCAAAAATTTAACGAGGGATTGACTTTGCATCAGTTTAAACAGTTGGGTAATGGAGAGAGCGTGGGAAGAGGGAAGAGGGAAGATGGAATGAGGGAGAGACCTTAACAAAGGGGATGGTGGTCAGTTCAGCAATCTCTGCACGAACTCCAAAGGAGACACGGTTTTGAAATTTGGAGATAATACCTTCTAAGTCCAACCATCCAAGTCTCTGACAAAATACAGAGACCATTGATGCAAACCGACCTGCATTCTCTTGTAAAGATTGAATCATTCCTCTAGCAACTTTAAATGCTTCACAAACATCCGCAACAGGTGTTTCCTGTTAAAAAAATAATAAGCATGTCAATACTGAGGAATAACAAGTGAAACAATTGCAGTTACATGTTTTGTACCATCCAAGACATGTACCCATCACTATTGCATGGTAAACATACAAATCCAATTTCAGTTTCTTTTCATGCTTCACATAGAGCCAGAAAAAGTAGTAGTACAATAGAAAGCAATATATGAGAGAAAAAGACATGTTCCTTAAGGCTGTGTTAATGGTAGAGTCTGGCACATAACAGTAAAGCAGATTTTATAAGAAGATAAAAGGTGCGACTAGCCTGAACAAGCCTTGATAGCATAAGTGCCACATAAAAGCGCTTGGACACTCGATGAGTAACCTCTTTCAAAACTGTACCACTACTTGTAGACACAGTTCCCTTCTTTTTATGCTGTTTTGACTGCATAGGGATTGGTGCACCATGAGCCATCTGCATCAAGTAAGGCTCTGATACTCCCACACGGTTCCCTACTGACTAAATAAGGGAAAATAAGAAAATTTGATAAGCAAAAAAAAGAAAATCTGATGCATACTAACTGAACGTAAGATGTAAATGTTCAATATCACCAACATGCATGCAAAATTGTTTGGACCTGTATAAACACAAAGAAACATGCATGTCTGGATAGGAAGTTCAACATAATACAGAAAAGACATGCCTGGTCAAGAGCAGGGAGTTCCATAAACCTCTCATAATATAATTTCCAATCTGGTTCAACCTCCACATTAATTGGCGTCACAAGATACACCAAATGCAAATCTGACGAGAGAACAAAGCCTTCTCGTGCCCTCAATAAATCATCTAGCACAACCTTGCAATTTCAAAATATGACTTAAATAGGAGCTTATTTTTTTTTAATGAAAGAAAAAAGTGGGGAAATAATCCATGCCTGTTTTAACAGTGACTGATGCAGGCAATAACTCGGGTCTGGTTGGGTCAAATACCTTTTCTCTATTAACTAGAAAAACCTTACACCAGTAGACCAGCCAGCAGGTCAAGAAGTCCTAAACCGTCAACCCAACAGATCTGCCTAAATGTTAATGTGTTAGGTCATATTAACCTGAACGACTTCGACTTGCAATGCTGAATTGCCAAATATGGTGCTCGGTTAGTAGAATTCACAAACTTTGTTAATATATCTATCCTTGAGGGAGGCCAAGGTACTATGCATAGCACAGATTGATCCGTACTATGGATTGATATATTCATTTTAAAGTTCAAACGGTCGATCTGAACCAGTCAACATGATCTCCATATGAAAAATGTACTGGTAGATCAAATTTTATATTTTATAGAATTTTTTTACTATTTTTTTAGGTAGGTAGAAAATCACTTGATCTACTAGACCATTAAAAAGTAGTGATTTTCTACCTATCTAAAAAAATATTAAAAAATTTCTAAAAAGGGTAAATTTAGTCAGCAAGTACATTTTCATATGGAGATCATGTTCAACGGTATCAGCTATTTGAACTTTGAAAACGAAAATATTAATCCATATTACAGACCAATCCGCACTATGCATAGTGCCATAGCCTCACTCTTTATCCTTTGACATTTTCAGAGAAAGACAATCAGTTCTGAGGCACTGGGCTTGTAGTTATGATAGAAGTCAGAACAAATCTTCCAACAGACCCGGATATTAGATAATCCTGGTCAACAATTGCCACCTTGTGTTGGAACCTACCAGGGATTCCTCAGGAGATACTGAGCTACCGAAAGCAGCTCGACCAAGAGGAGTACTTCTGTACATCTTGGTCTCATTATTCCACTCCAAGAACTTGTTGTGGCACAGCCAGCGGAGTGAATCCTGTGCAGACTTGACTACATCTTCAAACGGCTTGGTTGAGTTGAGGAGAGTACATCTGACATAGCGATTTATGTCGTCTGCTGTCTGGACAATGCCACTGGCCACCACCTCCATTATCGCATGGGTCATGCCATTTTTGTCCTCAGACAGGCATGATTGCAAGGGTGGACAGTCCGTGGTTATAATTGAGGTTATTCTTTTCACCTCTTCTGGCCTACATACAAGTATCTATGAGAAAACAAAAAAAAATTATAAGGTAATGAGTACAAAATAACAGAAAGGATGCTTGAGTTTGCAAACTGCAATACATACTTGAAATCTTTACTTATTCATAATTATCAAACTGAAGTAGAAACTGAAAGGTATCACTGTATGCAAGTTCAAAACTTTACTATGATTTTGGACCATTTGGTATTTAAACAAAAAAATAGAACTATATATGTAACAAAAGAACTTTGTGTTGGTGATAGATACTTTGTTTGCAAGACTGGTACCTGTACACTATGGCGCAAATTAAAGCTGCTCAGTGTAAAAGGTAAAAAATAACCAAAGAAAAAAAAAGACACAAGTAGGCAGAAATCCTAGAGGAATATAAAAAGGTAAAAGAAATGGAAAGCTACAAAAATAGTCATGAGCAGTATGGGAGATAAGCTACTAGCCTACAGGTACTTTTTTGAATTTTTCAATACATGAAGAAGTCAACAGCAGCTTACGCTCTCTCCTCTAGTATCAATTCCAGTTCTACCAGCACGACCAGCCATCTGTCTGTATCGGCTTCCATCAATAAAATCACGACCAATTCTTGGTTGCCTAAATATAACACGTCTAGCTGGCAAGTTCACGCCTGCGGCCAAGGTTGATGTGGCAGTCAAAACACGTACCAGACCCTTCCTATAGCATGTTTCCACAATGTCCCTCTCTTCCATCTGTCAACCATCAAACAAAGAAAAAGCAAAAGGTGTTAGATATTAAAGATGATGAACTTATTAGTATAGATAGAACCAATGATCGCAATCTCTTGTACTTTACAGCTTGTGGTTAGCCATCAAACAAACTAGATTGTGCCAGTAAGTACTTATTGGACACTTTCAATGACTTTCCTTCAGCTTAACTTCTGTTTTGTCCATTTCATTTCAGTTTTGATTATGATATCGCCCACATTCTGGTAGGACTTAATTTATGTGCTCTACATCTGCAGGAATTCATGCAAGTAACTAATAATATTAAAATGAACATAACAAACACAGTTGAATCCACAGAGTCAGTCTAAAAGCCAAAATAAGGTCTTCAAAGATGTACGGAACTGAAATTTGGTAATTCTGGGGAAGTATATTATCCCTTTATTCTGTACATTTATAATAGCAACTCTTTTATACGGTTGAATTGTAATTTCTCTATGCGTTATCGCATAATATACTGTATGAATGATTGGCTGTTTGTGTTCATCCTTTGTTAGTGGGGTTCCTTAGCTGGGGTTAATAAATTGTAATGATGGTTGTACTGAGACGACCACTCTTTTCTCATCTTCTTTTGCATCATTGGCTGAGAAAGATTGAAGAGGAATCAGAGGAGTCAAGGAATTTAGCTGAGAAATGGGTGCTGTTATATTTTCTTCTTATTTTGAGGGTTGTTTGGGAAAGACTCGGTATCTAGGAAATAGATGCAGGGAGTTTTGGGAAAGACTCGATATCTAGGAAATAGATGCAGGGAGTTCATTCATTATATGCGTAAAGGTTGTTTCACGAGTAAATATTAAACACGCAGTATTATGAACCTCGTCTTCCAAAAAAAAAAAAAAAGTAACTCTTTCATACAGGATTAAGTAAAAAGATGCATATATAGAAACAAAAGGAAAAACTTCTACCGTCAGACCAGCATGGTGATAGGCCACACCACATGGAAGTGTTTCTTCCAAAACTGGGTCCAGCCCGGCAGGGCACCGCTTCAAAGCATCTATGGCTGTGCCAATATCTGATATATCTGACCCATTTTGTTCGCCCGACCTGGCCGAAAGTTTCACAAGGAACTTAGAAACATGCCTTGCTGTTGACTCGCAACCTTTTCGGCTGGAACAGAACAAAAGTACAGAGTGACCTTGTTCAACAACCTACAATAATTAAACCAAACGGTCAGACCATAAATTCTGACTGTTATGTCGCCAACAATTCAACATTCTAATAATTACAGCTTCAATTTTTGTCGTAATTTGGTAATCTCTCCAGGTCTTTTTAAAGCAACCTCAAATGAAAAGCAATGGTAATAAGCCATCCATGTATATTGTTGGCACGAACAAAATAAGTACAAGACAGAAACAGGTAACCTCATTACAAAGCTCCACAATGTGATCTGGATCTTTGCCGGCGAGATCAGCTCCTTTTGGAATAACGCGTACTGCATTCATATTTTTGTCATAGATTGTATTTCCTACTTTAATGTACTCCTCCAAAGGAACAGGTCGGAAATCAGTCTGGTATAGTGCTGCCTGTTACATAAAACATGATCACACAAATAGAGAGAGACCAGTGTAAGCAACACTATAAAAATAGAGTTTATATTCAACATAATCAGAAAGTTGAATTAAGCTCGCTGGGTAGTAGTTAGTCCAAATTTTCCTATTAACCCCCTTTATTGACCATTTTCAAAGTCCTTACATTTTAGCCCTTTTGGTTTAACCAACCATGGTTAAACCGACAATCTGCATGCTGATACAATGGTAACCAACCATGGTTAAGAGAGAAATGTTCTTACTTGAAGCCAATCTGCCACAGCAGCAACGTTAGGCATGGTGGCACTCATGCCGACAATCTGCAAACCCTGAGTTGTATCATTTTTTGCACCGCTAGAAACTTCCCCACTAGACAACTGCTTCCGGTGGCTTCCCTTCGCCAGCTGCATACCGAAGCTTGGTAAGCATCAGCTCCAGAAGGTACCCTCTATGTGGATCTCCAACCTGCGCTTGTAACAAATAATCAGAGTAAGAACAAACTTAGAAACTATGAGAATGAGTAATTACTGTATTTGCAAATTGACTTACCTTACGAACGATAATTCTAGAACTTGGAACCAAAACCCAAATTGAGGTAATTAGAATAAATAGCATCCATAAAAGCTGAGTTTTATTTTGTACATGCTTTTTATCTTGGGTACTCGTTATTTGAGGCCTAATTGGACAATGATCGAGGAGATTGGGACAAGCTGGATTACAAATATAATTTCACAGGATTTAGGTTTGGGGGGGGGGGGGGGGGGGCTGTCCAAGCTAAATCGAAGCGCACAATTCTTTTCAGCAAACTACAAGAAACCATGGTCCCAGGAAGCTGCATTTAGAATACAGAAGCCATGGTTCTCAGAAACCATAATGACCGTAGTACAAAAGACCATAAGCAAACCATGAGGTGTTTTATGAAAACCATAATTTGCTATGATGCTATGAGTTAATTAACTAAACCAATTATTATTTTTAAATTATAATGGCAAGAAATCAAATTAATAATCTGGCTCATTTTAATCATTGCAATTTAAGAATAATTAACATTCTAGTTACATCATTATTTGGCTCTTTTATATTACAATGATGACATTCTATTTATTATACTAATTAGTTTGCAACAGTAGAACCTTTTATTTAAAAAAGATATTGCTGGACCCCACATTGATTCCTTCTAATAGAAGAAAGCCACAGCCAAGCCATACAAAAATCAGATCTAACTTGATTTTTGGAAATCCACAGCTTTCTTGGTTTGGCTGGGCCAAAACATGGCTTTGTGCAGCTTTGCGTGGCTTCCATTCACATTCACCATACACCTTGGAATTTAGAAACCTTGCTGTAACAAAAACTACACAAAACTATGCACAAAATGGTGCCATTAATGGACTTTTAGATAAGGTTTCAGATGTTATTTGCAAATCTGTTAAAGTACTGGGTTTCATTGCAAAATCTCAAGTACATACCATATGTAGTTCATCTATCACAATAATCCCAAGCTCAGAAAGACGACCTTCCTCTAACAATCGATTAACCAAAGAGTTAGCCTTTTCTATGGTGCACACAGCCACTGACGTGTCTTTCGGGAGGGACCCGCCGCCTTGATTTCCATAATAGCTACGCACATGCCTACCAAGCGGCTCAAGAAGAAGCTCCAAATGTTCGGCCTAAGGTGAAGTAATAAAACAGGCTAACTTTGAATTAAAATGCAATATAATGGCAGCTATTTTTTTTCTTTATAAGAAAAAAGAAAAAACCTTTTCAACACAAATTGATACATAAGGCAGGACAAGTATTGCCATCTTTCCAGTTGACATAATTCGTCTCAGCATCAGAATCTCGGCCACAAAACTCTTTCCAGCACTGGAAAAGAAAAAAGAAAGGGTGAAATCAATATTTGCTTTCTGACAAGATCAATATTATTATTTGGCACGATAAAGTTAAGAACTACAATGTAGGGAAAGCTGGGTAAAACTTGACATGTTTTTACTTTAAGGTTATACCAAACAAATTATATTTGGATCATAAGGCCTTATCTGATATTCTAAAGCTTGAAAGGAAAAATTAGAAAAACAAAGCAAACGGAACAGTAAGGCTTAAATTCTCTTGAGGTGGCACAGTATCAACTTTGTATTGTTCTCAAGTTTCAACAGTTGGATGCGCAAATGAAATAAACATACAAGGGAGTTTCTTGGTCATGTCCTATACCTGGTAGATGCACAATAAACAAGATTCCTTTTCTCCAAGACACCTTCAACCGAGAGGCACTCTACCTACAGTAACACTCATCAAGATTATTGACACAAGAGAAGAGTATAATCTAGAGAGAGAGAAAACCATAATAATCTCACCTGCCATGGGTATAATTGTAAGATTCCCTTTTTCTTATACACACTGCAAAGCTCCCATGGCAGCCAATTACTAAGCTTCAACTGATCCTTTATATTCATCAAGCTAGTCGGGCTGTCTGATTTAATCCCATTTCCTCTAATTACAGCTAAATCGGGTTCCAACTCAGCAATTAAACCAGTAACTTCATCTTTTCTCTCTTCATGCACAAAATCTAAGTGCTTAACTGGCAACGGAGACGATTCACTAGCCACCTTTTCATTCTTTTCTTTTATTTTTACATTGCTATTGGCCACTATGTCTCCATTTGCCAAACCAACAAAAGAAATACTGCCTTTAGTGCATTCACCCGGAGCACACGACAACTTATCCTCCAATAGATTGTCACTGGCTGCACCAGTTCTTACACCATCAGCAACCTGGATTGCCGCCATCCAAAAATCCTCGCCAGGGGAAATATTTGAATTTTTCGATTTTGGAGTCTCCTCGGCTAACACTGGAGCTGAGTCACTAGGATCGAATAAACATGTCTTTGAGCGGTTGGAGTTGGGGGTTTTGTTGCATTTTCTCAAGCACATGAACATGCTACCAGGTTGATTTTCTGACCCATCAATAGCTAGATCCTGTATAACCAACACCACTTTTATAAGATAACCTACTACATTTGGAAAAGGACACAGAAAGTAAAAGAAAGAATCCGAGAGATAAAATAAGCTTTTCATGTTTTACATATGAGTATTCGGTTTGGATTAACACAACTTCTATTTACTATGCCAATTTGAGTCTGTAAACATGTTCACCTTTTAGACTTTTAGTTTGCTTATCATTATGATTATCATTGTTATTATTGTTATCGTTATCACAATTATAATCAACATTAACATCATTATAATCACATCATCATCATTAATATTATTTGGAGAAGTACTGACCTCAACCACCCTCTCATCACTTTTATTGGATATTTTATCAGACGAAGTCGATGCAGAAGTTCCCTTCCTCTTCTTATTCTTCAATTGAAGTTCAGGTGGATTGACAGCAGGAGGAACGTCACTGAATTAAAAAGGGTCAGATCAGAAACTTTTAAAATTCTACATATCCTGTAACACCAAAATTTCTCATAAAGTGCATCACGATCCGTAAGCTCTCGAACACAAGGATGCTAACAAAATGATAAGAGCGGAAAAGATTTAAAAGTGCAGTAATTTGGTATAAATAGCCAAAAGAAAATAAATTCATGTCTGAGACATTCTTCATCTTCTTGTGTGAAACTTGCAATTAATACAGAATAATCATAATTAGAGTAATTAGAGTAATAAAGTACAAGCATTAAGAATTATGAATTTCAGTAAAAGCTGTCTTGAAACCTGCAGTATAGCGAGAGAAAATCAGTTGCAAATTGCTTAAGTTCAGGGCTGCGTGATGGAGCTCCAGAGTCCATGGAGTTGGGTTTCTCGTCCTTCTCGGACACGTGCGCTCCATGTGATTCCGCGACATTTTTTCTCTTTCTTGATTGGAAGAACTGTAAAAGGTTCAAAACCGATGCCATAAAACATAGGGTTTTGGAGAGCGAATGGAGAGCGGCCACGGCCGCGAGCGGCAGCGGAGTGAGAGAGAGCTTACCTGGTCTATGCGAGATCGATTGGAGTCGGACGCCATCCAGAGGAAAGGAGAGCGAGGCGGTGTATTGCCCGCCAAGTTCACAAACTGTGAACCGGAGTTAAGAGGGGAGATCCAAGGACTAGAGGGTTTTGAATCACAAGAGGAAGCGCCACGAAGCGAGATTGTTAAACTACTCTCCTTTTTTCCCCGATACTGGAGATGTCAATGAGTGCAGTTTAGATCCCATGGCTGGAAGTAAATTTGGGTCCGATGAGATGTACATTAAAATCGTGCGCACAATTACAGAACATAACACACGAATCTTACAGCGCAACGGACGGTTATGATAACCGTCGGACCTACACTTTTCCTATGAAGTTACATCTGAATCCCCCTTCAAAAACTCAATGTATGTATTTTTTTTTCTCAAAAATTTGAAATATCGTATTTCTCTTTCAAAATTATAAAAACTCATATATTTATCAAATTTGTTAACTTTTTGATTAATTTTAAACCTATCCTCCATCTAAATTTATAATCCTCATTTTACACTTATTAAAATTAAAAGAAAGAAGAAACTACTAGCTTGTACTATCTTCCTATTTCATCTCCCTCTTTAAGATTAAATTCACCCATTTTTCTAATGGTCGCCCTTAAACTCCATAAAAGACATGTCAACCACTCCATGGATCCCTTCTCTGCTATCAAACTCTCTCAACTCAATCTCCAACCGCCTGTCTTGTCTCTCTCTCTCTCTCAGCAATCTCACGTCATCTATCACCTCCTCAACTCCGACCAGGGATGAATAGTTCATTATAGGGTAGGGCAACTGTTCTACCTTGGAAATTCAAAACTAATTTACACGAACTAAATTTTGGACCTTAATGTGAGTCTTGATGTGAGCTTAACAATCTAATATATTTTAGATAGCCCAACAATATAAAGCATAACCAATTCGTTGATCCAAAAAATAAAAATAAAAAGACGTTGCGCTACAACGCGCTCTCTCCCTCTTATTCTCTGCGCTACATGTGATATCTTGTCGCATCTCTTTCCTTTGTATGCTATATTTATTAGGTTGTCTACCAGAAGTCCATAACAACATTTTTATAAGAGATAATAAGACAATCAAGTAAAGATTTAGGTCATACCTAATTGGGTTTAGGCCAACAGCACATTTGCTCAAGTAATTAAGTTATTTACTATCTTGTAAAGTGCTCAAGTACTTTAAGCAACAGCACATGTGAGGATTAGTTTCAATCTAAATAATACTATTTTTGTTGTATTTTTAATCATGTTTATTTAATAACCGATTATCTAATGAGTTTGAACCCGATTAGCTATTTAAAAACAGTTCGATAATGTTTTGTCCTGCCCTGATGAAAATCTTGTCCTACACTCCTACCCCCACCAAGGTTCTCGCTTCCTCTCCCTAAGATTGAGGCACACCAAATGCTCAAACAATATCCCCGCAAGGGTAATTTTAGTTGTTTGGAATGGGTTGCTTAGGGCGCCCCATGCCTTGTCTGTCAGTTTGAAAAACAAGATAAGAAGCACATGCAACATTTGGAGTGAGAATTATGTTGTCTATCTTGCCACAGATCTCCAGCCAGCATACCATTTTGAGCTCAGCACACTCGTTGAACCTTCGAAACGTACATAAGAAATATTAGTCTAAATTAAAATGAGAGAAATTATCTACATTAAACTATTCTAAGACTGGCTTTTATGGTAGATCTAACAATAAGTTGGAATTTAATCAGCAAGTATTGAAATGTAGTTTGTGTTTTATAATTAATCATTTTCTAGATACAAGCATTACAAAATATTAAGTAAAATAATTTTATGTGAGGATATGGAAGTTCTTGTTTCTCCAATGGTTTTGTACACTCTAAGAATTATTTTGGTGTAAATGAATTGTCATTGACCAATAAGAAACTAACCCATCACATGACATAACTGTCAATCGAAATTATAACGAAACGCCAAAATCATTGTGATAGGGCCATGTTCCACAGGCCCTTTTACTTGTTTTAATGTGGCCATGAAAGACCGAGATTCGGACCTCTCTAAGAGGCCAACCCGAAATCATATGAGAAGCCCAATATGTTATGAGCCGGGGGCCCAATAAATGGCCTAAAATGGCATCCCGAAAATGGGCTTGAGCCACCGACATACGGGATAGTCGCGGAAACAGCTAGCTTAATGCCCACGTTTCCCATAAACGTCCGAGATGGCAGTTATGGCTGGACTATATAAGGCAGAATCCCCATTAGACGGGGACGGCCAATTTTGAACTAAGAGAGAGATCACACAGGTTAGAGTCCGAATCTCTCACAATTCTCCCCGAGTTCCTAACTCGATCCACACTTCGGCCTGCCATCCCTTGGCAGGGCGAATCCAGCCCAGTCCAACTTTCCATACGGCCTCATCTCCTGAGATATAACGTATCAACCACCGTGGGGCCACACCTAGCTCGAACTCGAAGAATTAGATGGCTCACCAAAACGCAACAATCCCGCCCCCGCCGGGGGTAACTACTCCGTTAGGAGTAACCAGCACACCACCTCCTTTGATAACCCCGCTAACAAGAAATCCTGTCTACAGTCAGCCTCCCGAAGCGATGCCCAGTAGCTCGGTAATGCGACCTCAGGGTCCGCGGCCGGAACAACCTCACCATACAGGCCCCGACCTCACAGCTCGACCTTCGTTCACTGGAGGATACCAAGCACAATCCGTTAACTGGTGCCTATCAGTCACCATACATACCATATTATACTCAGCAGACGCCATTTTACCACTATGGCGCGACCCTTACACGCCGACGGGTCCCCAGTATCCTTATGTGACACCACCCAGACAGTTGGGCCCGGAGGTGCTCACGGGATGTACCCCACGACAGGTCCAACACTGCATTCCCAGCAAGTGCCACTGCAACCTGCAAACCAGACTGTGCCCCCCGTGGCGCCGGTGCCCCGACCTCTATCAGCGAACTGCGTCCAAAGTCGGCCGGCAAATATCTCCCCAAGGAATTTGGACCATCAGTTCATACAGGTCCGAACCGGTAGTGAGACAGATACGCCCATCCCACAAGATCAGCATGTCTAATCAGAACGCAGGGATCGAAATGCTTTGCCGTTGGGGGAACACCCTAACGAATGAAGACAGCCGGAAGGGCAGGGTGAGAACAGGGAACCCGATCCCGAGAGGGAGCTGCATGCCAGAGGACCCGAGGTTCACCACCACAATGAGCGTGAATCAGCCAATCATGGCGGAGGGCCCAGACCTTCTCGCCGCGAACAATCTAGCTCCCGTCGAGAACACGAACGAAGTCCGCCCCGAGGTCAGGATAGAACTCGCCGCGACGACCGAAGGAGGAACCGGCGATCACCCACCCCACCCCGAGGTGTTAATATGGCTCAGATTGAGGAATTGATCCAAACCAGGCTCGCAGCCAAGCTGGCCGAGATTGAATCCCAAAGGGCAGGTACGTACTCTCGGCCTATGGGAATTGAAGATGGCCCTCTCTCCAGAGACATCTACCGCCAATCAATGACGGACTTCAAGTATCCAACAACTCTTCCTAGCTTCCGTGGTAGTGGAGATACTCAGGATCCGCACAACTTGGTATATGGATTCCTTGAGCGACTCCGCCTCCTTGGAGCCACAGACGCAATCATGTGCCGTGTCTTTACCACCTGCTTAACCGGAGAAGCATGGGACTGGTACATGACACTACCCCGAGGGTCCATCACCAAATTCGAAGATTTCGCGAAGCTATTCTTGGAGAGATATACAATTATCAAACCGCCACAAGCTACGTGCGAGATGCTGCTGGATATTGTCTAGGGGCAACGCGAAAGAACAGGTGCTTTTGTTAATCGCTTTATACAGGCATCTCGGCGAATCCAGAATCTCAATGAGAAATTCGCCATAGCCGCCATCAAGAAAGGGCTCCGCAAAAGGGGACCGGGCACATTGCGCTACGAGGCCCACATGAAGAAGATGACTACCCTGAGGGAGTTCGTCACCTTTGCGGAGGGTTACATCCGTGCTGAAGACGATAATGGAAGTCCCACAAGACCTCGATCTCGATCTCCCCGTCAACCAACAAATAAACAACCCGCTCCGGACAAGTACCGCAACCAGAAAGAACCTTGGAAAAGCAATCCACCCGAGCAGGAGCATAAACCCGGCACTAGCGGATACCAACAATACTTTGTGCGGTATGCACCCCTCACCAAGAAATGACATGAGATATACCACATCATCGAAGGCATGTTTGACCTCCCTCCACCGTTACCTGAAAACATTTTTACGGTCAAAGACAACACCAAGAAATGTGAGTACCACGGATTCAATGGGCATTCCACTGCGGAATGCCTCCAACTCAAAGACATCCTGGAAAGATTAGCTCGTGAGGGCAAGTTGGTCGAGTTCATCAATCCCGACTTCTTCAAAAAATTCTTCAGGAAATACAATGGCCAAGGTAAGACTTTCAAGAAGACCATCCCATAGATTATACGGGACCTCGAGTCGGTGAGGGCGGTCCTCAACCTAGGGATGGCCCAGAGACAAGGCGCCAGGAGAGACAGAACAGTCATGTCATTAATGTGATCAGTGGCGGCCATCGCGGTACCATCCGAAAATCCTACCTCGCGACAACCGTAAACCATACCCTATTGTCCTGCAGGTAGAGACAGCAACCGACAAAAGCGACCTCGGCCTGAGGAAGCGATATCTTTCTCTGAGAAGGATCTAGGCGAGATCTCTAGCCCACACGACGACCCGTGGTGCTAAATCTCAAGATCAACACTCACAGAGTGAAGAGAGTGCTAGTTGATACGGGAAGCTCAGCAGACATCATGTATCTATCGGCATTCACACAAATGGACCTCAATACCCGTGCACTCCAATAGCATATCTCGCCTCTGATAGGCTTCACGGGAGATGCCCTTCAACCTCGGGGAATGATGCCACTCAAGGTGACATTCGGAACATCCTCTCGTACAGCGGAAGTCATGGTGGACTTCCTCATCGTCAATGCACCTTCCGCATACAATGCAATCCTTAGACGCGGGACCTTGAATAAAATAGGCCCCATCATCTCCCCTTCCCATCTAAAAATCAAGTTTCACACCGATAATGGGATAGAGGAAGAATGCGGCCAGCAGACAACGGCACGTGAGTGCTACATGACATCCATCCAAGGCCAAGGGGGTTCTGTTCATCAGGTTGATCAAGCCGATTCAAAAATCAACCAGCAGCGGTTGCGTTCAAGTACCGCCTTCCTACCTCCGAACATCAACCTCGCGCTAGACCCAGTCGATAAAGTTGAGTCAAAGGCTTATCTTGAGCCCGCTGATGAGGTTGAGCAGCTCGACTTGGGTGGCGGGAAGACACTCAACATTAGAAAGGTAGTACAAGGACAAGCTAAGGACGAACTGATCCGATTCCTCCGAGAAAACCAATCCGTTTTTGCTTGGACCACCGCCGACATGCCAGGAATCCCGAGGTCAATAGCAGAGCACAGACTGCACATCAAGCCTGGGTCAAAGCCAGTCAGACAACGGAAGCGCAATATGAGGGACGAACGGCAGCAGGCTGTGAAACGAGAGGTTGAGAAGCTACTCAACGCCGGGTTCATCAGGAATGTGGAATGTCCCGAATGGATGGCAAACCCTGTGCTTGTCAAGAAATCCAATGGTGACTGGCATATGTGCATTGACTATACTGATCTCAACAAAGCATGCCCAATGGATTCATTCCCCCTACCTAAGATTGACCAGCTGGTAGATTCCACCTCGGGGCATGCTTATCTCAGCTTCATGGATGCATTCTCCGGGTATAATCAAATTCGGATGAACCAAGACGACGAAGAGAAGACTGCCTTCACCACCAACTCGGGGCTATACTGCTACCGGGTCATGCCTTTTGGATTGCGTAATGCTGGAGCCACGTTCCAACGAATGGTCAACACCGTCTTTCACGACCAGATCGGCAGGAACATGGAAGCATATGTGGATGATTTGCTTGTCAAAAGCATGTCTGATCTCGACTATGTTCGGGATCTCCGAGAAACTTTTGCGACATTGAATTCAACCAGCATGAAACTCAACCTCAAGAAAAGTTTCTTCGGCCTCACTGGCGGTAAGTTTCTTGATTTCATGGTCTCCATGCGAGGTATCGAGATTCATCTTTCCAAGTCGCAAGCCATCCTCGATATGAAACCACCTCGGAACCTCAAAGAATTGCAGTCCCTTACAGGCAAGTTGGCCACGCTAAATAGGTTTATCATGAGATCCGGGGACGTCTGTTTCTCCTTCTTTAAAGCCATGGGCAAGTCAGCCAAGTTCGAATGGACAGATGAATGTGCAACGGCTTTCGAGAAGATTAAAGCTTATCTCGTTAATCTCCCATGTCTCAGCAGGCTAACCGCGGGCGACATTTTAGTACTGTACCTGGCAACAACAGGCCATGCAGTAAGTGCCGCCCTTGTCCGAGAAGAAGGGCGAGATCAAAGGCTGATCTACTTTGTTTCCCATGTACTTCGGGATGCCGAAACTAGATATTCCCAGATCGAAAATACGGCATATGCCCTCGTCATAGCCGCAAGAAAATTGAGACCTTACTTCCAGTCTCACCCCATCAAGGTTTATACCGGGATCCTGCTCAAAAAACCTTTGCGAATTTCGATTCGTCAGGGCGATTGCTAGCTTGGGCGCTCGAGTTATCCGAGTTCGATGTTTCCTTCCACCACCAGAATGCTTTGAAGTCACAGATCTTCGCAGACTTCATCGCCGAGTATTCAGGAGCTCCTCCCGAGTCCGAGGGGAGATGGACGATACATGTCGATGGTGCCTCTTCGCTGCAAGGAGCTGGAGCCGGGGTATCCCTCACTGGTCCGCAAGGGAAGACATTGAACTATGCTATTCATTTCCAGTTCCCGGTAACAAACAACACTACGTAGTATGAGGCCATGATAGCAGGTCTTAAGCTAGCCAAAGAATTAGGCGCCCGCGAGATCCACCTCCGCAGCGACTCCGAGCTAGCAGTCAAGCAGATCAATGACGAATGCCGCGTCATGGACGATAAGTTGTGCAAATACCGACAGCGGTTTCATTTGCTCAAAGGTCACTTCGATGAAGTCGACATTCAGCATGTCTCACGGAACAAAAACTATCAAGCTGATGCTTTGTCCAAACTAGGCGCTGCAGGCAACCTTGACAAAGACCGACCCGTGATTGTCATGGACGTTCCTGAGTCCAGCATCGACCTCAACACCGTTGACATACTCGCTATCAATGCACCTGGAGATACATGGTTCACTCCGATGTGAATTTTCTTAGCACCGGAACCTTACCAACAGACCAGCTGGAAGCCCGACGTTTGAAAAAGATCGCACCTATGTACTCTATATTCAACAATCACCTTTACAAACGGAGATACGTGCGACCTTGGCTCAAATGCATAAATGAAGAGACAGCCTTAAAAATGCTCTCCGAGGTGTACGAAGGCATCTGCGGGAGTCACCAAAGGAGCAAAAACTCTGGCCAAACGCATTCTGCGAGCCGGATTTTATTGGCCAACCATGCAGCAAGATGCGGCGAACTTGGTCCAGAAATGTGAGCGATGCCAATACCATAGCAAGTTGAGCAACATCCCGGCATACGACCAGATATCCATCTCGGGGGCCTGGCCTTTCGACTTATGGGGAATAGACATAGTCGGGCCATTCCCCAAGGCTCTCCGACAGCACCGTTGGATTATCGTGGCCGTAGAATACTTCACCAAGTGGGTCGAAGCCGAAGCATTAGCAACTATCACTGCCGCAGCAGCAGAAAAATTCATTTGGCGCAACATCATTTGTCGTTTTGGCATACCACACGCCCTCATATCGAACAATGGAACACAATTCAATGCGGCCAGCACTGTGGCATTCCTCTCCAGCCTTGGTATTCAAAACAATTTCACCTCGGTTAGCCACCCTGCTAGTAATGGATTAGCCGAGGTCACGAACCGCACTATCCTGGACGGCCTCAAAAAGAAAGTCGCGGCCAACAGAAAGAATTGGTGTTTGGGTGGCCACACAACAAACACCTTACTCTCTGGTGTTTGGGATGGAAGCGGTCACCCCAATCGAATTGATGGAACCTTCTCTCCGACTATGACATATTCCACTGAGGAGAATCGTGATGCACGTGCCGCCGAGCTCGAGCTCATCACAGAAGCTCGGGAGAAAGCCCGCATCCGAACCATGGAATATCAGCGTCGGGTTAAACGTGCATTCGACAAACACGTAGTACCCTGTGCATTCCAGCCAGGCGATTTAGTACTCAAAACCGTGGAAGCAACTGGCAAACATGTCAGTAAGCTTGCTCCCCAATGGGAAGGCCCCTTCAAGGTTATTCGCCTGCAAGGTAAAGGCGCCTACGAATTGGAAGACTCAAGCGGCTTCCTGCTTCCCCATCCATGGAACGCTTGCCATCTTCGCAAATTCTATACTTAAGGCGTGATATGCCTCGTTTCTATTTCGGGGCGATATGCCTGTTACCAGGCGCGATATGCCTCTTCTGGCGAGATAAGCCATTTATGTACTATTTACATTTCATGTATTTTACTTAGACCGAGATACAAGTTTTTGTATGGTTCTAAGCTTTTATCAATATATATGTTGTTATAATTTATGAGTGTGCTTCATTTTTCTTTGGGTCCGAGATATATGAACGAAAGCCTTCTTAAGGTAACGAACTACGTCTTGGTTAGTAATCCCGAGATGCACAACATAAATTGACGTAGTCCTGAGGGACGACGAATGGATTTCATTTTAATATTATGTTGGAAGCATTTATCGAAAACCCCTCGGGATAACGTGTACGTTTCCCGACATTCCATTCCCCTGATGTTGACCATTTTTCGTCAAAAAAAAAGGGGGGGGGGAGGAGAGGATAATATCAAGCATATTTTTGCGATTTACAAAGGTAATCAAGGCGTGCAACATTCGCAAAACCGAGATTGATTACGAAAACAAAAACAACTCGAGAAAAGAAGAAGCGAATATCATAGGCAATAAAAAGAAACAGTTACATTAAATATTTTGTTAAACCCCCACATCCCGGGGGTGCTAAATATCATAGTACAACACAATTCTGTTATAACCCCCACATCTCGGGGGTACAAATAAAACAGTACACATTACTAACAATAATAAAATATGTTTTCTGACTTATTCACCTTCAAGTTGAAAGCATCTCGCTGATGCATTCCGACTTCAGGGGCTAATGATAGGGCCATGTTCCACATGCCCTTTTGCTTGTTTTAACTGGGCCATGAAAGACCGGGATTCGGACCTCTCTAAGAGGCCAACCCGAAGTCATATGAGAAGCCCAATATGTTATGAGCCGGGGGCCAAATAAATGGCCTAAAATGGCATCCCAAAAATGGGCTTGAGCCACCGACATACGATATAGTCGCGGAAACGGCTAGCTTAATGCCCACGTCCCAGTAACAACTGGCATAACTTCCCACGTTCCCCATAAACGCCCGAGATGGCAGTTATGGCTGGACTATATAAGGCAGAAATCCCCATTAGACGGGGACGGCCAATTTTGAACTAAGAGAGAGATCACACAGGTTAGAGTCCGAATCTCTCACAATTCTCTCCGAGTTCCTAACTCGATCCACACTTCGGCCTGCCATCCCTTGGCAGGACGAATCCAGCCCAGTCCAACTTTCCATACGGCCTCATCTCCCGAGATAGGACGTATCACATTGGTCAGCATATGAAATCTTCATTGACCCCTGCTGCAACAACTAAATGCAATTGTTTGTGGAGTGAACTATTATTAAGATAAAAAATATGAATATTTGTTTACTATGTAAGACAAATTCAGAGTCGGTGCAACATTTATTCAATGAATGTCCTTACACGTTGGCTTTGTACGATACCATGAGCACACTTGCAGACGCATCAGTACCACTGTACGGTGACCGGTACAACTAGCACTGACAATCCTACACGGTGCACACACGAATAGAGAAAAGGCCATCATATTAATATCATAATTCATGATTGTGGCGAGAAAGATGCTCGCATGATTTCAGGGATACAACAGAACGGGTAGAAGATCTAGCAGAGGAGGTATTGTGCCAACTCAAGTACGCTGAATCCACAGCATAGAAGGACAACAACAGAAAAAACAGGCCCAACTACATGAGAAATAGCAGCAAAATATATTTACATGAATATTTACATCTTATTTTCGTCTTTCTGATTTTTCCGGTTACCTTTTGATTTTTTCCTTTATCAGTAGCTCAAAAAATATGAATATTTACATGTATAACGAATCAAATTTCTCATCATCTAATGGAATCATCTAATGGAATCAATGAACCAGTAAAAATTTGTTCACCATGCCACACTGATTGTAACCTAAAAAACCCAAACGTGATCAGATTCAACAAAATTACCCAACCAAGTCTACATAATCACGCTGTGCAGAACTAATGGAGAGAGGGGCGATTCAACGTTCGATACCATGTCGGAGAGGGGCGAGACAGATGGCGTATCGGAGAAAAGCAAGACCAAAATTGAGGCAGCAGAACAAGTAAGAGGAGCGACAATGCCGTATTAGAGAGGGGAGAGTGTGAGGAGAAGAAAATTTGGCGGGCACAACGACGGAGAGAGAGAATCAGAGAGAACATGAGAAAGGGGAGATACAAGGGTATAATGGTCTGTGGAGTCTAAAATATTATATTTAATTACTTTTCAAGCATTTAATATATTGTAAAATTAATAATGGGTAAGTATATGAGTTTTTTGCAATTTTGAGGAAGAAAAATGATATTACAAATTTTTGAGGGGAAAATAAGTAATATTGAAGTTTTTTAGGGAAATACATGAAATTCCCCCTTTTTGTATATACACATCAAACTTCTAGATTTAAATATTTGTTCATAATAAAATAATTAACTCCCTTTTTTCATCTAGAATCACTTATTTTATTAATATCTTCTTTTCTTAGTGTGTACGACTTTTTTTATCCTCATTCCTGTTATCCGCCATTGTAGGTGTTCTAATTGTTCTAAATAAAAAGGCAATTAAAATCAAAGATCCACAACTGTTAAGACTTGATCGCACAATGAACGTCTATTGAGAATTTCAATTAAATAGAGGCTTTGGTAGAATTGATGATTAATTGGAGCCCAAATGCAGTTAATGCTGACTGGTAAAGATATTGACAATAAAGAGCACTGAGCATTGGTTATAGTTTAGTTATAATTTGGAATGTGCTGATTAGCTGTTGTTAATAGACGGTCTTGATTTATAATTTGTTACACTAAGCACTAAGCTTGAGGTTTAGTATTTGATCATATGTTATGAAAAAATAATTCAATTGATGTTTATTGCACACTGATATTGATTATATGGCACAAAATAATAATGTGTACTCTACAATAATTTTAGAAATTATAATTATAAAATGATTTCACATTTATAATTTAGTGTTCTTAAGCTCATCAAGCTTCTTGGTGAGAGTTTAACTTCAAAATCTATTGGATTGCTTTCAAATGACAAATTCAAACCGTTGAATCCGATTTAATTCAAGAGCAATGTGTTTACATGCACAATATACAATTTTTCGAATTAATTTAATATAAAGCCACACGGTCAAATAAAATAAAATTAATAAGTGCATTTTAATCAATGTTTTAAATAGCGTTTATAGCGTCATAGCGGGAAGGCTACAAAAAAAACTATAGCGAATAGCGGAAGCTATGCTACATAGCGTTTTTTTTTTACAAAAATTATATTATATATTTGTACTAAATATCAACATTATCTAAAGTCTCATAGAACAATAAATAACACCAAATTAATTAAGAAATTATAATATTCATATTGAACTAGTACAAAGTCCAAATTGTGGTTCAAAATATCCATAGTAATATCATAAACTATCGATCTTTTTCTATTCAAAATATTTTAACATCATGATTCATGACATAATATATTTATTTTTCTATTCAAATTTCAAAATAACCTAGACAAGGGTTTCCTTCTCGGTTTGGGCAAATTAAAATATCTGTAGCAACAAAGCTTTTAATTGATTTCGGTTTGGGCTTTTATTTAACTTTTTTGGGTCTTTGTTTAAAGGCCCAATAAATTGCCTAAAAGAGCCCATTATGCATAGCGTGCGCTATTTGCGCTACATGTTATGCGCTATAGCGGACCGCTATTACCGCTATAGCGGCCGTAGCTCAATTAGCGCATTTTGATGTCATAGCTTAGCGTTTGGGATCCAAAACGCTATAGCGCGCTATTTAGAACATTGATTTTAATACATTTATTTTCATTATTTTTTATTCTTGAGTTCATACTAAATTAATTTAAAATTTAAAAATTTTATAAGTAAACACATCACTCGTAAAATAGATCTGTTTTAATGATTTGACTTTATTGTTTATAGCCAAATCAATAAATTTCAAAATAAAACTCACTACGGTTTTTTTAAAAAAAAATCCAACATAAAATTAGCTGTTTTAAAAGAATTATAAAGAAATATAAAAATGTAATTGGACTGTTTGACTTTATATAATTTGACCGCTATATATTACAAATTTTGCAAGAAGAAAATGAGATGATAATACGATAATACCGCTCAACCCCTCGCAAAAGGGCTCACTGCCCACAAGTCTTCTATTCCGACATTTTTATTAATATCCAAAGGTAATTACAAATTAATAAATATATCCACGTTAGCTGGGTTTTTTTAAAAATGTCCAAACCGGCCATTAAATGGTCGGTTCCCAATTTTTTCTCGACTGGCCATTTAATGGCCGGTCCTCAATTTTTTATTTTTTTTAGAGACACTATGAAGAGCAAGATGCTGAAATCTAACACTAAAAATTCGAATTTTTTTAAATATTTGTTTGATTACTTCTTTTGATGTATAATTAGCATATTTATACTAAAATATGCTAAATTACTTGAAATTATGTTAAATTACGCTGAATTACACTAAATTACGTTAAATTACACTAAAATACGGTAAATTACGCTAAATTACATATGAATAGGGATGATATCTTCACTGAGAAGGCGAAAACCAACGACGAAACTTCAAACGGCCATAAAACGGTGCTCGAGTGTCCGATTTCAGCATATGACCACTTTTCGGAACGCTTGCAAAAATACGCATGCGTCAGTGATGGCTTTTCTGTTTTTCAAAATTCAAAATTGCCAAAAAACAAAGGAAAGAGCCTCAAAACTTGAGTTGAAGTTTTCAATTAAGATTTTCATTTATGTTATTCAATCTAAGTAGCTCAGTAAATTAGTTATATAATGAACTTGTAGAATACCAATTTTTACTATTTTTGAATTTTGTTTACTATTTTTTATGATTTATGAAAGATGGCACAAAATCGGCCTAATTTAGCGTAATTTGCGTAGTTTAGCGTATTTCAGTATAATTAAAGAAATTATTGTAATTTAGCGTAATTTAATGAAATTTAGTGTAATTCAACGTAATTTAACATAATATCAAGTATTTTAGCGTATTTTAGTATAAATATGCTAATTATACATCAAAAGAAGTAATTTAACAAATATTAAAAAAAAATTAAATTTTAATGTTAGATTTCAGCATCTTGTTCTTCATAGTGTCTCTAAAAAAATAAAAAATAAAAAAATTGAGGACCGGCCATTTAATGACCGGTCGAGAAAAAAATGGGACCGGCCATTAAATGGCCGGTTTGGGCATTTAAAAAAAATCCCAACTAACGTTGGTATATTTATTAATTTGTA
This sequence comes from Carex parvula, assembly GCA_025461045.1. Taxonomy (NCBI): domain Eukaryota; kingdom Viridiplantae; phylum Streptophyta; class Magnoliopsida; order Poales; family Cyperaceae; genus Carex; species Carex parvula. The sequence continues at coordinate 252,811 of JAJGRW010000391.1, read as the reverse complement.
ATGAACTTTGGATATTAATAAAAATGTCGGCATTCTATTGCTTCTATCCTAATTGGCTATTTCATACAATTTACGAAGAGAGATGTCGGAAAATCCATTAAAACCTGTAATAAACATAGTCGCTTCAATCTCGCGCTCTCTCCAGACCCACCTTTCGCAATTTCTCATAGCGCATGATTGTACCGCCGACGACTTGACCATTCACTCTCTTACAACCAACCCGCTCCGCCCCTTCTTGTCTTTCTCGCTTGGTGCTGAGACGACAGTAGCTCCGCCCCTTCCATGGAAGCATTCTGTTATGCTTGGTTTCTGTGCTATTTTGGGATTTTTAAATTATTGGTTTTACGCTTATATACTTTTTCATTGTTTGCAATTTGATAAATTAATCTCACCTTCTTTTTAACATGTTTCTCTTTACCTATTCAGTATCCAGACCAACCGACCAGGCAACAAAGACGTGATGCCAAAGAATTGGTATTCATTATATTTCTTTTATATTTTTTATCTCTCAAAAAATTTTGGTTTGGAAGTTTTAGGGTTCTGCAGTGTTTGATGTGGTACTGCACCAACCAGTAACAGGTACGACATATAGTGGATCTGCCACGGTCTATACCAGTGTATGCCAGACCTTTTGATGACCAACTTTGTTGTGGTTCTCTTGTTTACTTTATCTTCATTTGTTTTTTCCAACAAAATATTCTTTCAACATTTTACTTTCTTCGATTTTATTTATTTGTTTGATTGGGGGGGGGGGGGGGGGGGTTGGGTTTAAGCCTCTATTGGGCATTGTTTTGTATCACTGAATCTGACAATAGAATAAAAGGTTGTGTATTCACTTGTAGATGGCTATCTTATCGTGGATGTACCCTTGCAAAGAATGCCAGGATCATTTTAAGGAAATTTTGAAGTGAGTCATTATGAATCCTACTTGATTCTGCAAAATTACATGGTCAAGTTCATTTATTCTTTTGAACCTGTGTTTCTTTTAATTTGGAAACTATATTAAAAGCCACATAACTTTTGGAAGCATGAGGTCATGAATTCTCATTATTCGGTTCCTGCAGAAGCTGTGTTATCAATGTAACTATTTTTGTTGTCATTTTGAAAAATAAGGAATATGTAATTAGAAGATCTCTGGTCTTCCAATACACCGTAAAGAAAATCAATAATGATAAGTTTATTGTTTTTGAAATATAATTTTGAATATAATACAATTTGGCATGCAAAATTAAACAGTAAGTTAAAATTTGAATATAGCTTGCATTCATTGCTTGAAAGAAAATACTTTTTTTACTAGAACTAATAGATTTTTTTTGTTAAAATAATAGAAAAAATCAAGGAATGTTTTTTATTATCCGTCCAAGATTTTCTCACTGAGAGAATATTTCAAATTGATTCTTTTTCTTTTTGTGGGTCAAAGATTAACCACATTATCGACAATTGTGAAATGAAAAATAAAATTACTGAAGTGTGTGTGCTAGTACCAATGTAGTGAAGTCAGATGCCATTTTGTATTCTTTTATGTTTATATTGTTATGTATTCGTGATCAGTTTGTACTCGTTTATATCCTTTTAACTATTTCTTTTATTTGGCAGAGCAAATCCTGTGCAGGCTGGGTCACAAGAGTAGTTCTCCTAATGGCTATGTCATGTCCATAATGTGGTTAATCGAAGGTAACCAATAGAAATCTGACTTTGCCTTAATGGGGACATTTTTGTCATAACCTCTCAATGAAATCAACACCAACCAACAAAAGAATATCCTCAATTAGAAAGCGAAAACAAGAAATACTTAGTTTAAACTTGCAACAGGAGAAGTAGCAGACATGATCCAGAAAAACATGCAAAATATCTCACATAAACAAGGTAGAGGAATAATATGATGCATTTGTTCATTTATGAACTAGGAGAAGAGGTAATATAGTCTATAGGTGATATTGCACTTGTACTCGAAGTGTATGCCTTATATTTTGATTATCTGTAGGGGTGTACATGAACTTGAACCTTTGCTAATTTCTTGTTATTTTGTTTTACTTGTCCTTGTTATTATTAATAATATTTTTCTTGCAGCCTTGGCAATGTGACTTTTCCTTGTCAGAGAGTGAATGCACGGTGGGGCAAGTTAGGTTGCAAGGACCGTTCGTGCGACCTCGACATCACTCCAGAGTTTGATGTTAAATATTAGAATAATTATTTATCTTCATTTCTGTATCTTCAAAATACTACTCAATTTAAAAAAATTATGTACTATGATACTCACTAATTATATAGTCCCCACTAATTATTATTTTAAAAATATATTATATGGTTCCCTCTAATTATTATTATAAAATATATTATATGGTCTCCACTAATTATTAATCTAAAATCCCTGTAACACTATTTCTTTATAATCTCTACTAATTATATGGTCCTCCTTTCTCAGTTTCCATACTTATTTCTGCGTCAACTTTCATAGATATAAATACTTGGAAGATAATATATTAACACTTGAAAAATAAGATATTAATACTTTGATACGTAACTTGTTATGCTCATCTCTTTTCCAGTCCCCCTCAATCGTCCTCGTGTCAACCTTCCTCTAATAAAGTAGTGGGGACCCCGTATCACCGCATCAACATTACCCAATCATCCCCGCGTCAACCTTCATCTAACAAAAATAGTTGATCACATAGGTATAAATACTTCAGTGCAGAGGTATAAATACTTGCAGTACTTGATATTAATATTTTCAGACGTCATATAGTGTCATATGTAAAAAATACTTGTAAGTGTAGGAATAAATACTTGCATGCCGAGGTGTTAATACTTGTGTGGCAATGAGCCCGAAAATACGTTATCGTGGATCTTATTTGAAAGAGAAAATTACGTAGAAGATGTTCGTGGTTTTATATTCGCAAAATTCCTCACAGATCGTCAGAAATATGAACGAGATTGAATAAAGAAAAAAATTCACCTCTAAACACGTATATGGTTCCCCCCATGTAGTTTGAGTGGTCCTCCATAAGTATTTATGGTGCGGGTACGTTTGAAAGATTTAGTTGGAGAGACAATTATTTACGTAAAAATTGTTTACCTCATAGGTATAAATATTTTTGTGCATATGGATAGATACTTTATTGCATATGTATTAATATTTAGAAAAAAAATCATGTGCTGGAGTTTTTGCGATTTTTTCAAATAGTTATGATAGTTATGGTAGTTATTGTGCGGGTACAGTAGGGTACTGTTATCAGCTACCAAAATATTAATACTTGTGCATGTTTTCATTCTGGGTAAGAGCTTATGTGGTGTTTTGGAGGAACTGGTTGAATGAAAATTTAAATTTATACATTTTCTATTTTTGTCTTGACTAAGAATTTGAGAAATGCAAAACTGCTTGATACAACTGCAAGCATGAGTGTGTGGCTATAAAGGTGCCGAACTGATAAATTGAGAACCCATCAAATTCATACCATGGTTTATATTCCATCTTAAAATGTCGGAGCCATCAATCCAAGTCGTCCAATATGACATATATCGAAATCATTAGTAAATAAATTTTTAAATTTGAAAAATTCTTTTTTACTGTTTTATTGTAAAAGAAAAGGTTATCATTATATGTCGCTAAAAATGCAAGATAATTGTCATTATCATGATTTAACTTTCTTATTTTGTCAATTTTATAATGATTTTCAGTATAATCGCATCGTTGAAATAAGGATCGAGGACATGTTTTTTATCATATACTAATGATTTTTTATAATTGTTGGTTTATTATTTCCCTTGTTAATATGCTACAAAATTTTAGCGGTGTCTCATATTCTGTAAGCTATTTTATATAGCTGATGGAGTCAGAAAAATCTACATATTAGAGAAAAAATATAAGAACGGACACTCAGTCATCATCATCATCACTACAAAGGATGCACGTGCCAGTAACGTCTGACAACCTTATGCGATGCAGCCTATATTACCGATATTTATTATGCTTATGCCCACTAATGCATGGTATATCCTTAATTTTCCGAGTCTTGTAAGATAGACATATCCAAAGCTAAAAAAGAAAGAAATCTACATGTCTGTTTGCTTAATACCCAACAAAAAGAAGCAATTGATTAAATTGGAAACCTTGGTAGTATGGGTTTGGACCAATGTCCATCGGACTCAAATTTGAGTCTAATGACTAATGAGTTCTCAGTCCGTCTGATCCATTTTAAGATCTGTGCATGCTATATCTACACAAATATTAAAGCTGATGCTTACGGATTTTAATGCGAATTAGACGGATTGGAAAACCATCAGTCTCAAATATGAATCCGATGGGCGTCGGACCCAAATTTCTCCCATGGACTCCTTACATTCGCTTCTGTGAATTGAGATCAACTAGAAATTTGTTTAGTCTAGAATTACACTGACGAGCAACGGAGAGGAAATAGAATGAAAAGTTAATTTCCAATTGACAGATTAATGACGACAAATGACACTCCAAGTCAAAAATAGTGAAAATCTTGATAATATAAGAGGTAAAATCCAATTTCAAGGATTTCTCATTTCATAGCATATGAAATTTGGTTGGGAGACTAAATTCTGGAACTCAAACCTGGATGAAATTAGGAGTCCGGATCCCCTAATGTAACTCAATTTTTGAGTTTTGACGTGTACGGTGCCTATTCGGTGGTAGCGCAGGGGCCAGTATTATTTGTGGGCTCCAGGTTCTTTAAGATTCGTGTTAGAGCATCTTGGACGGTTTGGATCAAAACTCAAAAATTGAGTTACTGCACTGGATCTGAATTCTGAAATTAGGGGGGGTGGGTGGGGGGGCGGTCAGTGATATCGCTTTGACCACTTTTGATGACGGTTAGGAGTTTGTTAGAGTTGTTAGACACGGTGGTTAATGGGCCTATATATAGTCACTTGATTGTACATATAATTCTTGAGAAATATACAATAAAATATTCATTCCAACACTTCTCAAAAACTTTCACGATGAGCATGAATAATGTTAGACAAGGCAAATGTCTATTCTAAAAATTATTATCCCCCGATATTACCGATATTTTTATTAATAGAAAATAAAATAAAATAATATCGACATTGAAAAACGATTTGGCAGACATTCGATATCTAACAAAGACATTATGGTCCATAACGTCCAGGGCACTGTAGCTGGACGTTATGGTCTATAACGTCCAGTTAATCTGATCACTAATGATCTCTAATTAACAAAAAAACACTGTAGCTGGACGTTATGGTCCATAACGTCCAGCTACAGTGTTTTTTTTTTTTTTGTTTGCTTGCTTGTTTGCTCCAGTTTGCTATTTTTTGAAAAAAATCACTGTAGCTGGACGTTATGGACCATGACGGCCTTATTTTTTTTTTCAGCGCGTCCCTGGCAGTTATGGACCATAACGGCCCGTATTTTTGTTATACTAACGCAAGTAGTTAGGTGCTAATCTGGCCGTGATGGTCCATAACGTCCCGTGGACGTTATGGACCATAACGTCTTTGTTAGATCTCGAATTTCTGTCAAATCGTTCTTCAATGTCGATATTATTTTATTTTATATTCTATTAATAAAAATTTCGGCCGATATTATATCCTGTTTTAGCTAATAAAAAAAGTTTTTTTTTTTTCCAGAAAATAAGCCTCTTGCTTCTCACTCCAGCATAATTCCACAATATAGGAGGATAGACTCTTCCTAGTCCGTCAGATGTTTGGCCAGCGGGGTAGAAGATAAAGGAGGCTAAAATCTAATATTAGATTCGCCGATTTATATTGCTTAGCGATACAACGGGAGCAGCTTGGGTCCGATGCCCATCGGACCCAAAGTGGGTTCGATGGGCTCTAGGACCGTCCGATCTGCTTCAAGATCCGTGCGCACGTAAATTAAAGAAGCCGCGAAAGTTTTGGAGTGAATCTTAAAGCAGATCGGACGGTAATAGAGCCCATCGAATCCACTTTGGGTCCGATGGGCATCGGACCCAAGCTGCTCCCCGATACAACAGGTTTAATAATCTCAAGTTCTTAACGATGGATCGAGCGAGAAATAATCAACGACCAAAATTAGCTCCGGAAATTGATTATGATCTGATTCCTTGACGGATCCATTTTCTTAGTCTGAACCATCAGTGGATCAAAGAAATTACATAATCAATATAAAAAGTAAAAGATAGAAGATACATAATAAAAAAAGAGTTATCTACATCATTAAATAAAAAAATAGAAGGTGTAGATTTGCATATAACTCGAGTAGTATCCATACAAATAATCAGAGGGAGCCGAACCGCAGTATCAACTCTTCCAGGCTTTACCGCCGCATAGCACTTCGGCCCAGGTTTTTGTATAAATAATATAAAAGCCCGGCCCATTATAAGTAATTTCCTGTCTAGGGTTTTGTGTTCAGTATAAAAACCTCTCCTCCAGTTTTAGCGCCGCCTGTCGCCTCGCCTCTGGTCTTTCGAGAAATACATTTCTAGTCGAAAGAGAGAGGAGAGAGGAGAGAGCAGGAAAGAGAGATGGGACACTCTAACGTTTGGAACTCGCATCCGAAGAGCTACGGCCCTGGATCTCGCGCTTGGTATGTTGATTCTCTTTTCTATTTTTTTCAATTGTTAATTTTGTTGCATCGTAACCAGAAAGTGCAGAGATCTTGGTATTAGCGAAGATAAATAGAGTCGTTTTGTAATCTGCGATTGGTCCGTCGTTGTTGCGAATTAAATTTAATAGTTTTGTTTGCTGATTTAATCATCCTTATGCGATAGATCGGTTCTATGCTCGATTAAATCCAATAGTTTTGGTTTATTGATCGATTAGCTGTATAGAGTTGATCGTCGTGGTTAGGAATGGTTTTAGTTTATTTATCCGATCAACCTGGTTCCTATGCGGTAATTAGTCAAGACAATTTTTTTTATGTCCTTAGTTACATGGGAAATGAATTAAGTGATGCATATCCAGTTTAGACTTCATATTATGATAATTTATGGCTAAATGGATGTTTCATGTGCATATATTCATTTAGTTTCATGTGCATATTTTCTCTATCTGTATTAGTTTGTAGTTTTTTGTATTTTGCGTTTGTGATCATCTATATGTATCAGTAATGTAATTCTGTTTGTTGTATTTTTCATCTAATTACATCAAAGAAAATTATGTGATCTGTTTTCATTTGCAAGAAGCATGTCAAAAGAAATAGTTTGTGTTATAGCTCTGGTTATCAGCGAGTAAAGAGTAGGCTAAGGTGTCAGAATTTTCCCTAATAAAACTACACAAGTATGTGTTTTTCCCGAGTTGTATAAGGTGATATTCAGTTATGTTGGCATTACTATTCAACTGGTGTTATTAGAATATATGATTCTTTTTTTAGCTCTATATACGTATTGAGAATGTTGGAATCTACAAATAATAGCTTGTTTTAGAGAATGATTCAATCATCATACGCTGTAATAATGTATTTCTCCATTTTTGATATTATTTTATCTGTGTAGCCGTGTGTGTGGAAACCCACATGCCATAATCAGGAAGTATGGGCTGATGTGCTGCCGCCAGTGCTTCCGCAGCAACGCCAAGCAGATTGGCTTCATCAAGGTACTATATATTTTATTAATGATATTATTTTCTTCTGATGAAGTAAAATGTGAATACCGATGGTGATGCATGTTTATTGTGGGAAGTTAAATTGGTTTGTTGTTTGTCGGAACCTGTGACCTGCAAAATTTGTTGGGTATTTGGCCTTGGTATCTCTTTGAAATCTCCTGTCTTCTTTGGGAGTGTCACTTTGTTTTATTATTCTGCTTGTGCTGATTGTTTATTTTGGATCACTGTCCAGCAATAACTGTGCATTTTTTGGTTCTTGAATGTCTTTTTACTTTTTGTGTTTGTTGTTTACATCTGCAGTACCGCTAAATCAGATGGGAATAGTGTTGGAACTTAAGGAGCAAGGAAACTGACGAATGTTGTGATTTATGCAAAATTCAACACTATGTTTCCTGTCTCTTAGAATTCCAGCACATCTTGTTTTGCGAGTGAAGAATTATGTGATTTTTTTTTTGTGCCAGTTGAACCTTGTAGTCAATCTTAATGCCACTCCTTTTTGATCAAATTACTTGAAAATAACTAAATTCAGAGTGTTCTTTTTTCTGGTATGGAATGCTTATAGTGATGAATGCAGGTCTTAGTTTGTTGATCATTATCATGGAACTGATTTTTTACCTAAAAAAAAAGCTTTTGCCGGTTGGGTTTGTTCTTTGCTATTGTGCTTGCTCTATATTTGCGTCTTGAGATGACATTAAGCATCAAATGTGTATTTTACTGAATCTTATTACTCTCGTTGTTGTTTACCGTCTGTCATCTGTTTGGAATGGAGACTGATTCATCTGCAAACATTTAGATTTTATTTGCACATCAATGCTGCTTGAATGTCTATATTGTTGCCGTTGATGTGGATAAGTTATATTTCGTTGCATACTAAAGTTGGAAAACTTTGAATCGTGTTATGGTAGTTCCTATATTCGTGTTTAAATAAGGCGTTGTTGATTTTATTTATTTATTTTAGTAATTAGTAACCTGCGATAGATTTATTGAACAGAGATGGTTCATAGAAATAAATATTTAAATGATATACTTTGGTCTTCTATAAGATTTGATTGAAGTTTCACCATTGCCATTCTCACGTACTTGGGGAACACCCCCGATAGCGAAAGAAATTCATTCTCTCAGTTTGGATGCAAGGAAAATTAAAATTTTAAATTGATAGCGAATAAAGCTTTCAAAAATGAGAATATTCGTCAATCCTCATTCGTCGTTGAGAATTAAAACTTCAGAACAAAGATTAACAAGGGATTATACAGCATTCCGTATGTTATTATTTTTTTGTATAAACAATAGGATGATAAGTATATAATTTTTTTAATACATTTGATGATATTATTCACATACTGCAGTTCACATTAGTATATTAACCTTATGAATTATCCTTTTAAGATAAGTATTTGGGATTTGTTATTCTAGTCTTATTTGTTCAGCATTTTACACGGTGAGATCCAGCGATGGAGTCTATTGACGGATCGGATGAGGTCCAAGATTAGGTTTATGCCCGTCAATTCCCGATCTGACCGGTATACTGTACAGTAGTACTATATGTTGAAAATAAATAGATTTATTTAACTTATTATTTTGACTTTCAATTAGTTATTTTTTAGGTTATTTTAATGGGTATTTGTATGGATTTAAAAGTAGAAGTGATAAAGTTATATAGAAAGTTGTACTATAAAACTAGATATGTTTATGAACAAATTATTATTTAGTAGTATTCAATTTGATATTTAAATATTTGATTAGAATAGTAAAAAACTAAAAATTATATAAGGTACGTTTGGATCGTGCAAGGATTAGTGCTAAAAATAGCGATTTTTGGGTTAGTGGTTGAGAATAGTGCTAACTTGAGTGGTTTGAGAATAGCGCTAACTTTTAACTATTCGAGTTATTAAAAATATCTTTTAGATTGTATATTTGAAATAGCGATGATGGAGAGAATGAATAAAATAATTATTGAACTAATCTAATATGATATTATATTTAATACTAATCTCATATTTAAACTAATATTATATTACATTTAATATTTAACTAATATTATATTATATTTAATCTAATATTTTATTTAATAATAATATAATATTAAAGTAATATTATATTAAATTTAATATTTAAATTAATATTATATTAAATTTAATATTTAAATTAATATTATATTAAAATTTAATATTTAATCTAATATTATATTATATTTAATCTAATATTTTATTTAATACTAATCTAATATAATATTATATTTATTTAATACTTATCTAATATTTAAAACCAATATTATATTACATTCAACACTTTATATTTACACTAATATTATATTACATTAAAATTAAAATTAATATTATATTATATTTAAGCAAACATTTTATTTAATATTAATCTAATTTGATATTTTATTTATTTAATACTAATCTTATTTAAATTAATATTATATTACATTTAATATTTAAACTAATATTATATTATATTTAATCTAATATTTTATTTAATATTAATCTAATATGATATTATATTTATTTAATACTAATCTAATATTTAAACTAATATATATTACATTTAATTTTTAAATGACTACAATATGATTTTTAATCTAACATGTTATTTAATATTAATCTATTTTGATACTATATTTATTTAATACTAATTTTTATTATAAATTAATATTATATTACATTTAATATTTAAACTAATATTTTTATTTAATACAAATATAATATAATATTATATTTATAATATTAATTTGATATTAAACTAACTCTAATTGAGAGGAATCAAATATTTTTAATAATATCACTAACTCCACTAGCTCTATTCTTGCTAATCCAATATAGATGTATTTTGAGCTAACCCAATTTGTTAATTTGTGTTTGGATCATCAAAGTTTGAGAATAGTGGAGCTAACTCAAAGCTAGCTCTTTAGTGGAGCTAACCCAATGACATAAGCCAGGTTTAACGTATTGAATTTTGAAATAACAATTTGAACTGGTTTAATGCATGTCTAACCTAATTGATCCAGTGCCATCTCTATATTATACAAGAACGGGTACGTATGAGATAATGTTTAAAGGATGAGAATATATCAGTACTTCTTAATTCGTATCATGGTTCTAAATAGCTAGCTATAGCAGCGCTATAGCTACGCTATAGCTTTTTCGGACCATAAAAGCTAAGCTATGAAATAAAGGTGCGCTAATTCAGCTACGACCGCTATAGCTGTAATAGCTGACCGCTATTACCGCTATGCGCTATGCGCTATTGCTACCGCTATGCTACATGAGTTTTTTTTTTTGCGATTTACATGAGATTTTGTTCTTATTTATGATGCTACATGGTCTGCTATGATAAGTATTCTAAACCAAACTATGTGCTTATGTTCCTATTTGTGATTTAGTCTCTCATTCTATATCAGAAAATATTCAAATATTAATTCTTTCTTTTGCTTGCTCTTTGTCTAATATTCACTTGTAAAATTATTGCCGTTCGTTTCAATTGAAAGCTAATTTTGATTATTATAATATACAAAATGTTCAAATAAGTATACTTACTTCATTTCACTTGTAAAATTAATTGCTCTTTGTCTATTTTAATATGTAATACTATCAAGTATGAATTATTAAATAATGTTACTTTGTAGATCTTTTTTTTTTTCTTCTTATTTGCATGATTGAAAAAAGTATAGACTTAGATTAGTTATCATTTGATTGCTACCCCAATTCTCTAATATTGATTATGTTGATAATTAGTAGAAATATAGAATATACATTTTGAAACGAAAAAAACGCTATGTATGATAGCTTTCGCTATAGCTACGCTATTCGCAATAGCTTTTTTTTTTGTCTCCCCGCTATGCCGCTATAATCGCTATTTAGAACCTTGATTCGTATAGGTATAGAACAATCCATAAAAAACTTGTACATTTTTTCATCAATAACGAGATGTTTCACTTCAACAAAGAAGAGAGATAGAGAACCTAATCATCTGCTGGACAATGGGAAGGTTGTCCGATAAATGGAGGTCCCCCGACCCTGGTCTTGTTCGAGTTTATTATATTCCCCATACAACAGCTTAATAAAAATAATTATGAGATTTATTATGACCAATGCTATGTAACTCGAGTTATAAATGAGCGAGTTGGGGTAAGCTCAAACTCAGCTCATTTATTAAACGAGTCAGCCACTCGAGTTGGAACTGACTCGAGTTGTAAATGAGCGAGTTAAAGCGAGCTGTAAATGAGCAAGTTATAGAGAGTTACGAGTTTGAACAATTTTACCCAGCCCTACTCTCACACATAGAACAACGCCTTAATAACTATATTAAATTTGATTCTAAGTATATATTATAGTTTAAAGCATTTAAGTACCTGCTTACTATTTATTTCAACTAAAATTATATAATTTATTATTTTATTTGATAATTATCATTTATTCATCTGTTATTTGTTAATTTTAACGAATAAGATTAAAATAAAAACTTAATAATAATAAGATAAGCATATAAATTAATTCTTAATTCTTAATTTGAAGTACGTTCTTACGATTTACCATATGGTAAAAGCGTGAAAAAGCAACATGATAACTTCTCTGTTTCTTTCTTTTCATTAAATATCTCTGTTCCTCTCTCTTGGCTCGATTTCCATAGCAACCTCTGCATTTAATCCTCCTCTGCGCCCCATACCCCCTTTCTCTCTCTTTCTGGTGTTAGAAATTAGTAAAATAGAAGGAGAGGCGTGGGAATGGCAGTGCACTTCAATTCACCTTCCATTTTTATTTATCTCTACTCTGTCAAATTCCATGAGTTCTTCCTCTATTACTTAAAACCTAACCACAGATAAGAAAGCAATTCTGTAATTTGTGGGAAAAATGAGGAGATTGGGGCTTTGGATTTTGGTCCTTGTCACAGGATTTGCTCTTGTGATGCTGCTTTTGTCAAACCACAACAGCAATATCAAAACTGGTAAAGTCCCTTTTGTTTTTGCTTTTTTGTCCTTTGGTAATGGTTTGGTTTTTTTGCTTAGATATATATTACTGTTTATTTGTAAAATGTCTTCCCATTAGAAGCAATGGTTATGATTAATGAAGTTGATTGAAGCGCAATGGTATCTAATTAGGGGAAATTTTACAACTATCATTCAAGTAGAGCTTGTAACCTAAAATCGAAAATCATACGACTTGTCCATAAGAGATTAAAGGATAACTCAGCAAATGCCAATAGATCATTTGGATTTAAATGGGTAATGTTTGTGTTCTCATAGTTCAATGTAAATATCTAGTATAGTTTGCCATTGCTGATTGCATGCACCTTTAATTTTACGACCGAAATGATTTAACTAAATCCATTTTATGGACAAATATTCTATTTAATAACAGACGAATTGGGTAGTGAAATTTTAGCTATTGTTTAGCTTTTTTCTGCTGATTTTGATTTAAAACTCTATCCAGTCCAAATCAAAGAGCAGCCCTAACAAAAGAAAGGGAAAGAAAGTACGGCCAATAAACTCGAAGATGATATTAATTCACAGAAGCATTGAAGATGATTATGCGTTGGCCAATAATTTTGTTTAGCAACTTCATTTTATTTATTTCATCAAAATTGCAGTGATTATATTTGGCGTTTCTGATACCAGAAATACACTACATGCAGATTTGAACCATTGGGACAACGATCATTTGAGTGAAGTGATCACTACTACAAGAAGAATAATGAAGGTATTGTTTTGAGAAGACTTCATTAGATTTAGCTATTTCCCGTATCTCGAATTTACCACCAAACTATGATTTGTCAACACTGTTTGAAATCGAACATTGTGTTAATTACATCACTCCATTTATTCCAAAATTTAAGTACACCTCAAGATCTTATCGAAAAAGGTACATCTGAAGAAGAAGAATTTTAAACTGATCAGATGATTTCCAGATGAATTTTAACTGATCGTATGGTTTTCATTATCAAAGGTCTGGTACAAAGTATCAGTATTTCTAACTGATATCAGGTCAAACCCAGTCCAGTGCCAGATACTTTATTTGAATGTGGTTTAAGAAAGTGCAGTTTTAGACTTACAGTAATGATAGAGCTTCAAGGACACCAGAAAACATGTAATGACTTAAAGTACGGCTTTAGTCACTCCCAAGTTCAATGAGTTTGGCTGGCGTGCTATTGATAGTATAGCGACATGCCGTGCTATCGCCTCCAAAACCTATTGTATAGACTTCAAACGATAAATCCACACCGTTGAAACCGATCTACTTCACGAGTGATGCGCTTACATGCAAAGCTTATGAATTTCTGAACTCATCTCGTACAAAGTCAAGCGGTCAAGAAATGAAGATTTACAAGTTAATTTTAAAGCATTTCATTTTCATCATTTTTTTAACACTTGGACTTTATACTTGATGCATTAAAATTTTTATAAATTTTGCATGTAAACACATCATTTTTGAAGTAGATCAGTTTCAACTAGGTGGATTTGTCATTTGAAGTCTATACAATAGGTTTTCGAGACGAAAGCACGGCATATTGCTATATAATTGTTGTTTTTTTTTATCATGAACTACAATACAAAAGCAACATATATATGCACAATCTCTTGTTAAAATTTCTCAGGAAACAAATAGCATGACCAAAGCAAGATCCAAAACCGAAATCAACCCTGAAAACTTCTATGTAGAAGACTACCCTCACTTTGATCCGACTCCAAATTCAAAGGCTAGCATAAAAAATGGGCCAATTGAACATGGGACTCCTCTAATGCCATACATACCTCGACCTACTCCACCTGCTGCTACACCTAGGCATGCATCCGGGTCTGCACCTGGGCCCCTCAACCAACCAGTTTTTTCTCCACCTCCCCATATGTAGCAAATTATCTTCTACGAGTTTGATAATGGTTCATGCTGTACCCTGTTTTTTTTTTTCCTTTTCAAGATTATGTGCGCTTGTAAGATGTTAGATGTATTATATTTTGCTACTGTAGGTTGCTTAAGAATGCTAAGGAACAGCTTTGTTCAACCCCGGTACTTAACTTTGCACGATTGGCATTCACTATGCTTATTATCGCTTCTAATATTGCACGTTTGGTATTTCACTTTGGTTATGGTTGCTTCTAATATATAGTTGCACACTTATCTTCTGTAAATAACAAGTTATTTTATTTTATCCTAAAGTATATCTATGCATCTGCTGTCTAACTCCGGTAAAAGGAAACTACATACATATTGTTGCACCTCCATTGCAATGTCCAGAGGAAGACTCGTACAACTGAGTGCTTTGTATTTTAATGAAATTATCTGACATCAATTATGGCTGCTGAATTTGTACTTGAACAATGAATAGGGGGGCAAATTATAACTTTTTTTTTGCAACACAGTAGTATACCATACAGGGTATGGTACGCTTGTTAACATGAGCGAATTTATGCAGTGATGAAGCTTTCTGGATATTGAAATTTACTCGATTGCTTTTGACGTGATCTTGTAACCTGAGCTTAATTTGACTCCACCTATTTTCTGGCATTCTTTAGCGCACGTTTATTTGTTCGCGTGGTGGTGATAGGGAATTCATAGCAAAGATGATAGTCATTTAGAAAGTAACAATTGCTGGGTTGTAATAGTGAATTGTCATCATTAGAATGATATCTTTTCGCACGAGTTCTCATAAGGTTATAATATAATCACTTCCATTTGATTTATTGAATTGTTTTGCTTTACCAATAACTGGGGTCTATACTTACCAAACAGGGTTGCAATCAATTTCAGCATTATATTGTTGTGCTATGTTTTCTGAAAATTAAAAAAAAGTAAGAAAGCTTTTGAAGTACGTTTTTGGAATATAATACTGATTCAACTGGTACTAATTAAATAAAAGCAAACCATTATTATACATATCACTGACATATATTTTATGGTATCTCTAGTTCTTCACATTTACAAGTCACAACACATGGTACAGTAATCCATGATTGGTACAATAAGCAGATTAGATGTTAATTTGGTGAATTATGCAGGCGATTAACACTAGCTAACAAATTTTATGCGTGAACTATCATTCTCTAGATCACAATCCACAGGCTAATTAGAGTCTAGTTATAGATCACATCATTTGTTCTCCTTCATTTATACTATTTAGGTGGCACTGAATTTCACTGATGAGGCACCTATATTGCTAATACTGCTAACAAACTTTCCTAATTAGTGGAACATGACGTAAATTGATTGAGTACTAAGTTTCTAGTGATTGCATCTTTGAAAAGGCCAAGATGCAACCTCAAATGATGCCTCTCCTCTGTGCACATCCATGCTTTGTTTTGATATGTGGAAGTTAAATTATGTACCATAGTACTGTATACAATACTGTATTCTTGACTTCCATAGTACATGAAAATGGTGTAAGTTAGTTTAATTTTGTTGTTTTGTGCGTTCAATTTTAATGGTTAGGTGACAAAAATATGATCATATGAGTCACATGATGGACTCTTTTAACTTTGGTGAAAACTACTATTATTAATTCTAAAGGATAATATAATCAAATACAAGATAACAAACTCCTGACAACAAGTGCCTGCAGCTTTATCTATTAATTTTACTCATCTCAAGTCTAATGATGAATTATTCAAAGAAGAAAATATATTCTAATCCAGTAGCAACTTTGCTGAAATGATATACTAGACTATACAAATATCTGATTTTAGTAATACCACATGCAAAAAGGTACGACCAGCTTTAGTTAATTAAATGAATATGCATATACTGAACATTTTGGACTCGTACAATTCTACAAAATTACAACAACAACAAACTTGTCCAAAACCAAATCAAGGTAGGTAGTAAGAGGTAGATAATAATAATAATAATAATAATAATAATAATAATAATATTACTAATAATAGTACTAATAATAGTAGTAATACTGATAGTAATAATAATAGTAATCAGTAGCGGAGCTACAATACTACAGGGGTAGGCAACTGCCTACCCCTGGAAATTTAAAAATACCTCTAAATTTGATTTTGCCTACCCCTGGATTCAATTCGGAGTAATAATTGTCATTTCAGAATTCAGATATGGATGTGTGAGTCGTTTAATATAATTAGGGAAGAAGAGTATTTTTAAATCTTTGTTCATTTAAGATCATCATATCAGATTCGGCCGTCTGCACAATAGATATTTATATTTTTATGGAGGCGATTCGAATCCGAATCCGTTTAGAAAAAAAAAAACCCGAACCCGATCGATATCTGCCTACCCCTGACTCAAATCCTGGCTACGCCACTGATAGTAGTAATACTAATAATAATACTAACTATATTATTATGCCTAAATTATAGATTGTAGGGATCAAAGTCCTAAGCTCTACGTCCTTGATCTCGAATCACTAGTTCTATGGTCTAAGGCCTATAATACTACCCCTAAACAATTCCTAAACAATATTTTCTAGGTCATAGGTTCTAGTACGTGGATTGTTAACTTCCATGCACTTCAGTTCGAAGCCAACTCCTTGTATACATTTCATTCCTTCAAGTTCCTTTTCACTGTTTCGTTCTATGTCAATAGTGGCCGATCTCTGCCTCTTCTTGTGTTTTCAATACAGCTTATAATTTCAGTACGCACCGGTACCTCGAAAAATTATTAAACAAAAATAATCTGACGCCGCACACCATTAAAAATTCCATAGCATCGTTAAAAATTGGAGATTTACTGGCCAGAATACCGAGTGCATATCGCTAATAATTGACCCCCGCTTAACAAATTAGCCGAATTGCAGGGGGGTAACTGAGAAAATAATCGAGTGGAGAAAATTACTTGAAATTGAAAGGAACATATCTGTATATTGCACATTGCCTAAGCCAATTACCACTCTTCATTTCCCATCCACACAAAATAAGTCTAATTCATTACCATCTCCACCAACTGTACCAGCACCTAGCTACTGTGAGAAAATGGCGTGGGCTGAGTCATGCATTCTTCGATTCATTATTAATACAAAGAAAAAGAAGTCCAAATAAAAATTGCAAATCAATCAAGTTTACCTTTATTTCCTTTTTCTAATAGTAGGAAAAAGACTCGAGTCCCAAATTTAATTTATGGTTTCTTTTATTTTTTGAAATAGGTGAAAGGTAGGTGTGTCAACGAGTACGAAACTGGTTAGGTGGAAGCATTTTCATACCCTTATTCGTTATGTTAATGAAAAAGCTTTACCTTTAAGTTAAACAAAAAAAATCTTATTCGTACTCATCTTATTAAATACAATGTCGGGTCGGGTAAGCAAATAAAAAAATATATAAGCCATAAATAAAACTATATTATATCATTCATCATCTTTATATAAATACTATATATATATAGAGAGAGAGAGAGATGGGCTATTGTGCTTTGCAAAGTAAAACTCCCGTTTACTTCGGATCATATTTTGCATTTTGAAAATTCAAACAACTGATCCGAACCGTTCAACATGTTCTAAATATTGAAATGTGCTTGGAGACTAAATTTTACATTTTTTTGAATTTTTTTACTATTTATTAAGCTACTTTGAAAATCGCTGATCCACTGTGAACAGTAAAAACAGTAAAATTTTCTGGACCAACCGGATCAGCGATTTTCAATGTGGCTTAATAAATAGTAAAAAAATTCAAAAAAATGTAAAATTTAGTCTCCAAGCACATTTAAATATTTAGAACATGTTGAACGGTTCGGATCGGTTGTTTGAATTTTCAAAATCCAAAATATGACCCGAAGTAAATGGGGGGTTTACTTTGCAAAGCACAATAACCCATCTCTATATATATATAAATCTATAATATTTATTTTTAATAATTATAATATAGGATAACATATGAGGAATAGTCTTTATCCGTATCCTTACTTATTATATTAACAAAATTGTTTTTACCTTTATCTGTACCCAATAAGCTTATTGGCAAAAAAAAATTACCTATACCCATTTTATTGAATACAATACAAATCGGATAAACGGATAAAAATGTGTCATTCACACCCGCAGTGAAAGGCCTACTTTTTACTAATTATTATGCTCGTCAAGTGATGCGAATTTGAATCATATTTTTTTGACAATTGTGCTAGTGCCTCATCACTTGAGCAATAAGCAATTTGCCACTAATTAGTCATGCGCTTCATGCCTTCATAGGTTATCAAGAAGGATGAAAAAGGCAATTACGGTAAAGTTTAAGGGACAAATTTAGCAAATTGTCATGGTCTCTTAATTCATAAATTACTTGAATCTTTGTTGATACACCAAAAGTGATGTAGATTTTTTTTTTTCTCCCATTTTTGTCTAATGACAAGAGCAGCTCAGATCCGGGACGCAATATGGGCCCCTCAATCTTTCTCTGAGAAGCCTTATAATCACATGGCATATGTATATTTTAGCCCAACTAAATGTGAAAAGGAAGGTAGAAAAACCATCTAGTGGTGCCTCTTTGGAAGAGATTAGAGAGACCCCAGAAAGCAAAAGTGAGGAACAGCTATCACTTATCACTGTTTTCTTTGTCAATAAACCCTCTTTATTTTATCATTATGCTGGTTTTATAATTCTATTTTAGTTTTCTTATGTTGGAAAATTTGTCTTCTCAGACATAAATGATATGACATAAAAAAATGACCGATCTTATAAATATTATGGATAATTCTAATGGACATTAACATTTTATGGCACATTAATATGATATTTTAAAAAATATTGTTCCAACTAAAATTTAAATTCATAGATATGTTATTCATCATTTAGATAGAAAATGCATTAATTTTTGTTTAAAACTTGATGGACATTCATAAAAAAAGTTCAAAAATTCAATCATTAATTTTTTTAAATCAATTGATGGAACTCTAAAAGCCTTTTCAGTTGGACCAAATTTGATACATGCCATATTTTAGTGATGCAGAACATATTGCAATTTTTTTGTGTTTAAACAACAATTTTAAAGATATTGAATGGATGGACTATAAAAATAATGAATAATTATTTGAGTACCCTCACTTCTGTACTCTCAAAATCTTTGCACCCCATTTAGAGAAATTATGTATTATGGTTTCCACTAATTATATGGTCCTACTAATTATTATTCTAAAAAATATTATATGGTCACCACTAATTATTCTAAAATCCCTGCAACATTTTTCCTCTATGATCTCTACTAATTATATGGTCCTCTTTCTCAGTCCCCGCACTCATTCCAGTGTCAACTTTCATAGATATAAATACTTGAGAGATAAGATATTAATACTTGAAAAATAAGATATTAATACTTTGATGCGTAACTTGTTATGGTCATCTCTCTTCCAGTCCCCCAATCGTCCCCGCGTCAACCTTCCTCTAACAAAAATAGTTGACCACATAGGTACAAATACTTCATGCAGAGGTATAAATACTTTCAGTACTTGATATTAATACTTTCAGACATCATCTAGTATCATATGTAAAAAATAATAAATACTTGCACGCCAAGGTATAAATATTTGTGTGGCAATGAGCCCGAAAGTACATCATTATGGATCTCATTTGAAAGAAAAAATTGCGTAGAAGACGTTCGTGGTTTTAGATTCGCAAAATTCATCACATATTGTCAGAAATATGGACGAGATTAAACGGAGAAAAAAAAATCCACCTCTAAAAACGTGCATGGTCCTCCCATGTAGTTTGAGTGGTCCCCCACAGGTATTTATGGTGCATGTACATTTGAGAGATTTGATTGAGGAGACAATTATTTATGTAAAATTATTCACCTCATAGGTATAAATACTTCTGTGCATAGGTATAAATACTTCATTGCATATGTATTAATATTTTAGAAAAAAAAATTCTGCGCTGGAGTTTTTGCGGTCCCCTCCAGATAGTTATGGTTGTTATGGTGCGGGTACAATGCGGGTACTGTAGTGCGGGTACTGTTATCAGCTTCCAAAAATAAAATATAAGCACAAATTAATTTTCCAAATGTTATATATATACCAGTGTTGTAAAATGGCCTTAACGGCCGATTAATTGGCCGTTTAATCGTTAATAGCGGCCAAACCATTACAAATACACTAATCAGAGGTTTGTTTGCGGATTTTTCTGATTAAGGCCGATTATTCCGTTTATTCCAGTTTATTTCCGTTTATTCTAGTAAATATTTATTTTCATATATTTTTTTTGTGACTGTGTGATAATAAGTTTCATAAATCATGTATTGTAGTTTTATTTTTGCTTTGGATATACATCCAATATTTTTATATATGTTTTTTCATTTTATTTATTTTGAAATTGATTAATTCTTCTATTATTTATATAACATATATTTTTCTTACTTACTGATGTCATTTTTTTTAATTAGTACGATATGTTCATATGTGAAATTAAGTTCTTATCATAAATTAAATTTAGTAATTTTATGTTGAAATGTTTCATTTCTTTCAAATAATATGTTATTAGTATTTGAAAAAGCTTAATTCTCGAATTTATTTTTGCATTAAATAAATGTGTACTTATACATGTAAAGTGCGTATGTGTTGTTAAGAAAAAAAATAAGGATAATGTCATGTTATAATAATAGAACTAAGTTAAATTAAGTTTATTTGACAAATTTAATGAGTTAAATAAATCATTTTTAATAAATTATAAATACATACACATAATTTTAATAAAAACGATTCGTCCACATAATTCTGATTAATCTGCCGCATACCAATTAACCGCTTGGCGGTACTCTGTCCGTCTGACGACCGCATACCGTTATTTACAACACTGAATATATATAATGATAGTTATATTGGTTATGTTTCCTTTTGCCCCAACAAACAAACTCTAATTTTAATGTCATATTGTTGTGTGTAAAACTACTTTATAAATATGGTGGAGTTTAATATTTCCTTTTTGTAAATAGGTAAAAAGGCTATCAAAACCAACTCCTAAGCAATTAAGCACAAGAGGGAAAAAACAGGGTGGGACCAGACAAAAAGCAACTCCTAACACCCACAACAAAGCTTAAATTGCAAATTATAGTGACCTTAAGCCGCTTCACTAAAAAATAATAGTGTTACTTGAAGCCAAAAACAGGTTGGTTTCAGTGTCTTATTTTAGTTCAAAATTGATCTTCAATTGAGTGCTACAGCCAATAATGCAAGGTTCAAGCAAGAAGAGGCAACTTCATGCTATAGCTGATGATTTGGTTTCTAGTTTTTGGCTGATTTGAGGTACGAAATCATTTAGCTTTCATTTTTTTTGTTTGATTGTTTACTTAAGTGTGGAGGTTTCTAACTTCTTACAATGCTTATTATAAAGATTCATGTGAAAGAATATTTTGGTTTTGCCTTAAAAGTCACTTGTGCACTAGTTCAAAATGCGACTATCAATGAGAAATAGATCAGATAATAGTAAGACTACTAAAATAAATGTAATTCGACAAAGAGCACTCCATTCGAAACGAGAGATTTTTCTCATTTTATAGGGGTACAATGGTTTTTCTCATTGTTCATTGCATGGGTACAAAATAAACTATTTCAATTTTATTAGTTCCAAGCAATATGCTCCAAACTTTTAATGTAGCACGGCCATTCTCCGCATTCATCATGCATGTAGGTGCTTGCTTCATGCGGTTTTTTTATGAAGCTTTTGCTTGATATATTGATTCTAATTTTTATTCTCCATTACTCTGTATTGTATTCTCTCTCTCTCGAGAGAAAATTCACTGATTGGTTTTGATCATCCTCTCTCCGTAGAAAATAAAATACTTTATTTTTAAGACTTTATAATTTTAATAAGGAAATATCACTAATAAATATTGATTACAATAGATGTTTTTTTTTATATTCTTGCCATTTGATTGTGATTTTTTTTAATATAATATAGTACCATCATTCGATGAAATATATATGAACTACTTAATATAAATTTAATGCACTAGATCAATTTTTCGTAATCACACACACACACACACACACGATAATATAACCTCTATTGTTTTGTAAATAGGAACTCATTTAGCATATAAGGGAATAGTTGCTGAAACAATTACTTGGTAGCAGAAATGCCATTCATAAATTCGAGTAGATGGATGGAAAGCGACAAATATAGAGGCTAATATTTTCTCAGCAAGACATAAAATAGAAATTTCTTTTAGTTCTTTCAGCTATTTATTTTGCATATAAATTCAGAAAACAAAAATAAAACTAAAGGATGTGTTTCGATGCATTTAAAGCTTCTTTTGGTGATTTGCTCCCTCTCCGGATAGTTCCGGTTAGCATTCTTCGAAATAACATTATTTTTAATTATAAAATTCAAAAAAAATATTTTTGCACTAAAATTGACACTTTTTCCCATTACTCGGAGTCTCGGATTAATATTTTCATACATGAACTAAAATCATACTACTTACTTTTGCATTATTTTATTCAGTGTTGTAAATAACGGTATGCACTCGTCGTACAGATAGAATACCGCTAAGCGATTAATCGAAAATAATCAGCTGATTAGTTGAGAAAATCTTTGACAATTTAATCACCGCTAACGACTAAATGGTCGATTAATCAGCCTAAATGGTTGTTTTTTACAACACTAGTTTCTTCCCTAAGTAGAAATAAAATCAAATGAAAGCATAAAAATTAAGCCCACAGGTTTACTAAAAATAATAAAAAGCCCAAAACTCAAATTGGGTCCGATCCGACCCACACTCAATTTGCAACGAGAGCTGAACTTTTGTTGGGGAACCACTGAACCAGAAAAAGCGAGAGGAGAGGTAGATGCAGTGAGGCTGTGAGGCGAAGCTTTCCAGCGCTAAATCCAAGCTGATTTATGTGCAAATCATAAGAGCATGTGCACTGTCGACTTCTTTGGTCCCCTTACCTTTCCATCCATTCGTTGTAGAATCTCCTTTGATCTTGATGTTCTCTTTACAAGTTCACCGGGCCACTACATATTAAACACCTCTCCCAATTAGTTGCTTAAGAACTAAGTACTGACTATAAATGCTAGGATTAATTGGTTAATTGGATTGTGGGTTGTAATGAATTTTAGCCTCTGTGTTCTACAAACAACTGTGTGACGGAAAGGGATGGGAAGAAAAGGAAAGAGAGACGCGAGAGAGTTCACCTTCTCTTCATCTCAAATCGAGGGTACGATGGCGTAGTTAAGATTTGAGTCAAGGGTTGACAAAAATATGAACAATTCAAATTTATTAAATATTAAGGTACAAATTCGAAAACTACAAATTACATCTTGTACTGAGAAATTCAGACTTCACAAGTAGGGCAAATAAATTCAGAGTAGGATAACAATCTAATAACATATGGATTTATAAAAAATAATAATTAAAATCTAGGGTAGGATATATACCCAACCCTGAACTACAGTGGCGGATATCACTAAGTTCTTAACTTCATATATGTAACTCACATTCGTTCTTTCTCAAAATTTTCGATTCTGGAGCAACTAACCAATGTATGTTAATAAAGACGTTGTGAAGCACGGTCTTAGGTTAAATGAAGGGTTATATTGTACCAAATTTATATGACAATTTAGACAACTAGAATAGTTTTAATATAATGAAAAGTTAAAATTATTGATAAGATTTATATAATTTATATGGGCAATTGTTGATACGGATTGAAAATGAATATATGGAAAGATATTTTAAAAATTAACCGTTCATTTCTTTTTTATCGAAACTTAATCAGCAACCAACGAATTTTGAAATTTATAGAATTTGATACACTATTCATCTAATTTAAATGTAATCTAATTTTTAATTTCAATGAATTTTGACATTAGTTTGTTTTGATTCTCAAATAAATTGAGTTTCTAATGTGTTTATTCTCGAGATATTCGTTATTCAATTAATTCCATTTCATCTGCACTGAGCTAAGCTCAGAGTCCTGCTCATAGTCGTATAATTTAATAATGAGCTCTGTTTAAATGTCTAATTAGAACATCTCTTTTTTATTTTTATACAAATATAAAGGAAAGTAAATTCTTTTTTGTCACATCAGCAACTTTACAATTTTCTCCATATTATTTCAGAACACTTTTTTGTTCTTCAAATCGTTGCAATTTCAATTGTTTAATTTTTGGGTCTTATATGAATAAAAATATATATAATTTTTGCTTATAATTTAAAATCCATGTAAATTATGTCTTATTCTAGAAATTACAATATGTATTGCTTCGTTTTAATATATTTTTTACTTGTGGTTATTTTGACAATCTTGACACTGAATTTTCAGAAAATTAAATTAAAATATTTTTTTTATAAAATATATAATAATAAAGTTTCATACAATTTAAATATAGCTTAATGATGCATTAAGAACAATTAATTTCGAAACGTTGAACTTTTAAATTACTTAATTTGCGGTGAAACATACGCCAAAGCTCGTCATATTTATAAAAAATTATAATGCTTACAATATTATTTTAAATTTAAATTTATTTTTAATGACTGACAAAATTATTAAAATAAAAAATGGTCAAACAACCCTCCTTTTCATTTTTAACATATTAAAAGTCACAAAATAATGATTGATCATCGGCCACTCTTTCACTTGGTTAGAGCATTTTGTTGCGAGACAAGACCAATGAATAATTCTTCACCTACAAATCCTTTCTGAAATTGGCCATCGCTTAGGCGACCTAATTCATCCATTTGATCACACGTGCCAACCTAAGCAATTGCTATTGACCCCGTTACGGATTTTAATTAATTTAATTTGCAGCGTTCGTAGTGTTGGTATTCCTGTGTCGAGTCACAAAATCACTAGCAATTATTGAATACCAAACGACTATGTAACAATATTGACAGAACTATAATTTATGAAGTTGCTTAATTAGATAGCGTCATGCGAGATAATAATTGAACATTCATCTACTATGCTAATAAATATTTGCTTGTGCAGCTTCTGATTATTTTTTTTTCTTTCAAAATTATTTTGGTCAACATTACATACAAATAAGGAGAACTATTCGATGATACTATGATAAAATTCCTCAAAATGTTCCTAAAAAAATAAATCCAAAATGATTTATTTTCCCGAAATCATCACCAAATGAATTTTTTTGTCTTAAAATCCTATCATGCAAGTTGATTATTATTGACAATTATCACTTGTATGTAAATTCGTCGACTGCTACATTACATACTTGTCGATTATGGTTTTGCTAATTGAAAATATACTATCACATTACATACTTGAGCTATTTCCCAGGCAAGAAACTGTTGGAGAAAAATATTAAATTAGTATTCGTGGATTACATAATTATTTTAGAGTGACATAATCAGAAACTGACAGAGCTATTATTTTAATATTAATTTAATTATGCATATCACGGGTTAGTCCGTAATACGGATCAATATTTTCGTTTTCAAAATTCTAACGGTCGATCCGAACCGTTCAACTTGGTCTTCATATAATATGTTCTTGCAAATTGAATTTTATAATTTTTAGAATGTTTTTACTAGCTTTTAAGATAGGTAGAAATTCACTTGATCTGAAAATTCTGAACCATACAAAAACAGTGATTTTCTACCTGTCTTAAAAAATAGTAAAATAAATTCTAAAAATTATAAAATTCGGTCTACAAGTACATATTCATATGAACATCATGTTGAACTGTTCGGATCAACCATTAGAATTTTGAAAACGAAAATATTAATCTGTATTACAGATCAAATCGTGCTTATGCATAGTACCATAGACTCACTCATTATTTTATATTACTTTATATTTCATAGGTCCAACCTATAAAAGTATCTAAATACTATTGACATAGCCGTGAAGTATATTCAAAATTAAACTTATTTTGCTCGTAGAGATGATACAAACATTTTAAAATAGACTTAACTTGATCTAAAACTTTAAACTAAGTATATATACATTATAGGAAAAAAATTAGAATCATTTTAAATTGAAATTTCTGGTGATTACTAAAACATGGTCAATGTGCATAGTCATTGAATATATTATAACAACCGGAGTTCACCGCACAAAGCTCATATGTTATAATGATTCACAACCAGTTTGATTGCAATTATTGATTTTGATTGTGAAAAAAAGTATGACAAAATTTGGAGAAAATTCAAACACTCCCACGATGGTAGGGTCTTTTTTACATGGTCAGTGTGCACAGTCATTGAATAAATTATAACAACCACCGTGCAGGGCTTATACGTTATAATGATTCACAACCGTTTGATTGAAATTATTGATTTTGATTGCGAAAAAAAGTATGACAAAATTTGGAAAAATTAGAGAAAATTCAAACGCCCCCACGATTGTAGGATCTTTTTTACATGATCAGTGTGCACAATCATTGAATAGATTATAACAACCGGAGTTCACCGTGCAGAGCTTATACGTTATAATGATTCACAACCGTTTGATTGAAATTATTGATTTTGATTGCGAAAAAAAGTATGACAAAATTTGAAAAAATTGGAGAAAATTCAAACGCTCTCACGATGGTAGGATCTTTTTTACAAGAATCGTGATTGTAGGATTTAATGTGTGGAGATGACAAAGTAGATAGAAAAAATTCATACGTCGATCTTTAGTGATATTTTATTGCAATAGAATACTACAACTTATTTTTTTTATAAATCATCTTATTATTATTATTTTCTTTAAAAAATGTATAGTTTTTTCTCTTGATATTTTTTGGCTTAAGAAGAAAGATTATCTTATACTTTAGATTGATATAATGTGTGAATCTGGATACAAATCAAAGGACATAGTATAATAGCATACGCGGAGTACTAAAAATACTTGATTCTCAACTAATGTTATAAAATATATATTATTCTCATTATTAATGAATACCTAAGCTCTAAATTGCACTAGTACATTTATATATTAATTGTAACTAGTAGCTACACTCATTGCTATTGGTAGAGCGTTTGAAGTTCATCAATTAGACTTCTCATATCATATGCAATCTACTCATTTTCTTGATATATCAATACAAAAAGTATAGGCCAACAACCCAGAACGGTTTGGTTGGCTGTAATTTTCATGCTACGTCAAAGGGGTGTTATTTGAATAGAAGAACGTGACTGCACTTGATCATCTTGTCATGCTTTTTCTAATTTTAGTTTAGATGGTAAGCAACCAAATATTAAAGAGAGAAAACGAAATTATTTAGGTAGCATTTGATTGAGACATGATAGCTGGAATTAATTTTCGCTTTAGCGAGTTTCAATTAAATCAAAGAAGGTGATTAGCATTTTTTTTAGATATTTAACAGAATTTTATTTTTTCCTCATTGAAATGTACATTTAGTCGGTACAAAAAAATATTATTATATTTGTTCCACAAAATTAGAAAAATATTATTATTTCTTGTTATCATGAGATGAGAGTCAAGTTTAAATTTAAAAATATAGATCATGTGTTGTCATGTTTAAATTTAATTAATTTAAATGTGGATCATGTTTAAAGTTAAATCAGTCATTAGTGTGATGTTCTATGCTCTAATTTGTGAGCGACCATAAGGTGAAATGACCTAAAAAATATTATTAGTAGTCATCAAAATTATTGGTATAAATTTAATTCAGTTATCCTTTTTTTTCCCTCTTCTTGTTTGTCATTTTGTCTTGAGTTTATCAAACTAGTTAAGTTGTCGATTTAACTAATTCATTGATACTTATTTATATTTATATCTAAATTGACACGGAGAATTTATTAAGTGAAAACTATATTTACCAAGAGATGAGGTGGTAATACAGTTGACTAGAAGAAAAAGTTTTAGAACTGTAGTTACTTAAAGATCAAAAGTTCGAGTCCCTCTCATGTTCTCGTAGCTTCTGCAAAGCTTTAAAAAAACCTATATTTACCAGCTGGCTAAGAGATGGAGCAAGTACTCATAGCCTTTAGCAAAAAATGATATCTTCAATTGAGTACATGATGATTTTTCATTTTGCGTTGGTTGATGATATGACGTAAAATATCTCTAAAGTAGACTTCATAATAAGTTAGTAAAAAAAAATCTATGCACAAGTGGCATGTTTATATGTGATTTAACAAGTAACCTGCTTAATATTCTATTAAAGATAATCACATGTTGCATAAATAACTACAAGTTTAATCATGTCACCTCTTCATTTTTCACTTTATGATTCTTATTTTATCATGCCACTTATCATTTATTGACACGTTAAACATCTTATTTTGTTACTTCTTCAACAAGTGAAATGTTTAATATGGCGAGAGACTAAACATGCCACTTGTCATTTAGTTATAACACATGTTAATTACTTGTTTAAAGTTTAAACATACCACTTATTTTTTACCGTTCTTTTATAGCCGAACATACACGATAACACATTTTGTCAGGGTTACATGAGAAAATTTCCATGTGTTAATCTATAGTTAACTGAAATGACTTTCAGTAATTGCTTAGTTAATCACTGGTTACTGCCACTGTAATAATACAAAATGGGGTTTTTGGAATCTGCAATTTACAGTTCTGAAAGTTGACGACTGTAGGCGCTCTTTTTGTTTCTATCAATTCGGACGTTCTAATCTGACAATTACAGGCCTCGTTTCTCTTAATGTATTCATTAATTGACTACAAATTACGGGAATGATAATTTAATTATTCAATATAATGCACGCCTGCTCTCGCAAGTCCAACATCTAGAACTATTAGTAGCGTTATTAAAACCCCATCTGCTCCAGGTCTTGGGTTCTTAACTGTGGATATAAGAGTATTTGACTAATTTGCATTTAGTCCTTCAGTTTATCTGTTAGTTACAAAGTTCCTTCTTAAGAGTGTACTACTTTATTTTTCATCCTTTTTCTTTTCGAGTATCTTTTTTTTGTCAAAAAACGAAATTCATATATAGCACTTCTCCAAAATAGAATATTATCAAGCCTTGTCTCGGAGAATTCAATGTATTTTCTTTTCTTGTAGAATTTTTTTGGCTCAAGTTTACAAATACTAGAGGTCTCCACAAAAATGTTTCTAAATATATCTAAAAGTAAAATATGACAATTTAGATTTCATCTCTTTGACTTGTCAGGTACATTTAGGATAAATATTTAACATAACAGTTTTGGCTTTCATGTAGAGCACAAATCATATGCAACGTTGGTTTGACTCTATAATCCGTCCGCTGCATGAAGTCAAAACTGCTCTGTTAAAATCTTTACCCTACATTTCTTCTCAATGGTCCTAATTTGTAATGCAATTTTTTTGTATAAAGCTGCAAAATTTGACACCTTGCGATTTTTTAAGAAGTTTTTTTTTATTGCTTTATAGCACGAAGCCATAAATCTCAAATCTCAATTTAGTTTGCAACCGTCTAGTTTGTGCTCCACATGTAATTGAATCCGAGCTCCGTTCGGTTCGTCTCAAGCGGTTTTGCATTGATTTGGATTGGAAGCGACGCTCCATCTGTAATGAATAGTGTTGCTACTGATAACATCTCGGTTATTTGAAAAGCTACAGAGAACAGTATTTATCCAAACTACTTACTACTCCAGCAGACCAGCAGCAAGTCATTAAATTGTCTTCTTAAAATAAGTTTGTTATAGAAAATTTTAAAACAAACTTATCAACCCCTTGCCGCTCTGTTCTTCTTTTAGAAAAATAAATAAAAATCGTACCACAGAAATTATTCGCACGCACTAAAGTTTGCATAAATGCATAATAGCACGATTGGTGACAGCTCGAGGACCAACTTGTGACCAAATGGCAATATCTTTTTTATTGCGTAGTATATCAACAATTTGTCACGTTAGTTATTCATATTTTGAATTTGACATTATAAATTTGCATTGATGATTTCTTTATGTTATGAGCAATATTTATTCACTGAAGAAATTCATTTTAGATGTGAAAAAAGAAATAAAAAATATATATATGACCAATTACAACCATCGTTAATTTTTAGATGTCTTAATCTTGTATTAATTTTTTTATTAGATTTTAGGACTTTTTTATGTATGTGATTTGTTATTAGTTGAAATCAGAAATTTTAATTAATTACCGACTAAGAGAAATAAGAAATAATCCGCACGCATAAAGTTAATGTTTAGTAAATAATTATGAAATACGAATAAAAACAAATCTCAATATAAATACGAAAATACGTCTACCTACCTGATCATACCGTATTGGTTGACATGCTCTAAGCAGGGGTAGATTTAGTAATTTTAAATGT
Organism: Carex parvula; assembly: GCA_025461045.1. Taxonomy (NCBI): domain Eukaryota; kingdom Viridiplantae; phylum Streptophyta; class Magnoliopsida; order Poales; family Cyperaceae; genus Carex; species Carex parvula. The sequence continues at coordinate 222,109 of JAJGRW010000391.1, read as the reverse complement.
CAAAATTGGGTAAAATTGTCTAAAGACAAAGGCACAGAGATGTTAACCACAAATACAAAGTTTACAGGGGCTGTAAAGAAATTTCCAAATAAAAAGAGAGAAAAGATGTGAAGAAAGAAAGAAGACAAAAGTGATACAACGTACTCCCTTCAATTTTCTACTCAGTCTCTCTCTTCACTCTCTTTCTCTCTCCTCTGCTCTTCCCCAGGAAGCCAAGCACCGGTCTTCCCCAGTAAGCCAAGCGCAGCCGAAAGAGACTCAGTACTCACCACCGCCACCGTCTTCTCCTCTGCGAGGCAACCTCAATTTTCTCGGGATCTCCCACCACTACCCATGGTGGCCGCTACCACGGCCACCGTCTCCCTTCCCTCCGGCCGTAAATCCACCTCGGATCTCCCCACTCGACCTCGCTCTCCGCTCATCCCCTCCGAAAAGGACAATGCCCCTATGTCCCACCATCGCCACCACCGCCGCTCCAATTCCACCTCCACCTCAAGCTCTACCTCCTACTCTTCCAGTTCCTCCTCCAGTTCAACCTCCCGCCGCCATCCTTCTCCACTTTTAAACGCTCCTCGACCCTCCACCCCTCCTACATTGCCCCAATCTCGCTCCCGCTCAGCAGATCGGTCCCGCCCCTCAAGTGGTCCCACCATCGTACCGCCTTCTATCAATGCGGGTGCCAATCTATGTACCACTACTCGAAGCCTCTCAGTCTCCTTCCAAGGAGAGTCTTTCTTCATCCAGACGCTCCGCACCAAATCTTCCTCACCTGGTGGGACCACAGGCGCAGCTAGAAAGCCCACCCCGGAGAAGCGACGCCAGGCAGCGCTCTCTGAAAACCGGCCAGTCGACAGGTGGCCTGCATCCATGGCACGGTCTGGTCGGCAACCCAACCCGCTTGCAAAGAGCCTTGATTGTTCTCTGGAGAAGAAAGATTCAATTTTAGCTACTGTGCATTTGTTGCAGCAGTCGATGGTATTATCTGATGATCTGACAAGGCGGGCCTCATTCGACGGTGGAGATCTCTCCGTTTCATCAGATACAGATAGTGTTTCTTCTGGAAGTAATTCAGGGGTTCATGAGTTTAGCTTGCCACCAAGAGCTAAGGCTACTTCGAGAGGTAAGTTTGGTGGCCTGGTTATAATTGAAGCTGTAACTTCCGTCCCAATTTACCACTCCAGTATGTATTAGGCACTCCATATGTTCAGTACTATACCAGTTAGGCCAGTAACAGACTCAAAGTTATGTTTTGCTAATGTGAGTGTTATGGGGGTAAGCACCTTATTATGTACAGGTTAAAAAAACCCAGCATATTGGTGAATTTTTTAGTACTACAATAATGTTACCTAATTTTCAATGGCATAGCAAGACAAGCTATAGGGCTTGCCAAAGCATCGTACACTGGTGAACCTTCAGGGTTTGCATAAAATTGCAGTGGTTAAATTCTTTGGGTGTGTAGGTTATAACCTAAAAGTTTTTTTTAGGATTAATCGCAATTTCCAACATTTTAAGAACCCAGCAAGCAAATTGACTTGTTAACTGCCCAGGAATAAGCGTGCCTGCCAGATTCTGGCAAGAAACCAACAGCAGACTTCGCCGATTCACGGAATCCAATTCGCGAATGCTAGGATCTGGTTCACCACCTGTCAGGAAATCTCTTGCAGACAGCCCCACTTCATCCCCACGTGGGTCCACAAGAGGGTCACCAAGCCCTCTTAAAACTAGAACGGCATCTGGCACAGGATCTTCACCTGCAAATGCACCTTCAATTATCAATTTCGCAGCCGAGGTTAGGAGGGCTAAGAAAGGGGAGAACAGAATTGAGGAGGCACACAAGTTGAGGCTGTTGGATAATAGACATCTACAATGGCGCTGTGTGAATGCACGTGCTAGAGCTGCACTCTCGGCTCAAAGATCGGCTGCTGAGGTAATGTTTAGCCTTTTAATTTGCGGGCCTGTTGACCCCAGATTTAATGCAATTGTTGTTTGTTATTGTACTTGCGAACAGAACTTGACAATATTAGTTACCTGCTAGGTAAATGATTTTTTACCATCATCACTATCTAATATCCTCTGCCCATGAGGTAATGTTTAGCCTTTTAATTTGCGGACCTTTTGCCCCCAGATTTAATGCAATTGTTGTTTGTTATTGTACTTGCGAACAGAACTTGACAATATTAGTTACCTGCTAGGTAAATGATTTTTACCATCATCATTATCTAATATCCTCTGCCCATGATGTATATTTTTCTGCATACAAGAAATGGTTGGATTTGAACTGCTTGACCCATATAACCATATATCTACATCCTAAACAGTTCTGGAATTTGATTATACCTGTCTGGTTGTATTCACACACAAGTACTGACATTGTGCAAGTGTAGGCTGATATGAATACAGATACACTATTTTGATTTTGAGGCAGATATGATCAAATACAGATACTCTCTATCTGGATTGAGAAAATCTTGACTATCCAATGAGCTTACTAAAACTACTTCGAACTATGGAGCCACAACAGTAAAATTGGGTTCTATAAAAATGTGGGGAATTTCTGTTGTTTAGGAGCTAAAAGTGGTTAACAACTTAGACAAGCAAATGCTTGTTAAAACAAAGAACTGAAATAAACATATTGCATCCATAAAGCATTTCATACCATGAGATAGACACTTCTGATTATGTCAGATTTTATTATAAAAGCCTTATGGTAGCTGCCGATATTGCAGTATGATATACTGATTTCCGTAATTGGAGGAATAGTATTATTCAACATATTAAATTCTTCTTTCTGTGTGTTTAACAGCCAACCTGGGAATGTATCGAAGTCTTATTTCTACCAATTGGACCCACTTGCTGGTTATGCTGTTTAGACCTATTATTCTAGTTATCCAATTTGTGTTTGAATTATGTTCTCTAGTGGTAACTCCAATAGCAGTCGCTGTCAGGCTAGAATCATCTTATTCTCATAATGGTTATGGTTGGGGGGACGATAAGTGCAACATAACTATAAACTCGCAATGTCCAAAATATATTTATAACGTACTTTTTGGTCCCGTTTTTTTTTTTTGGGGGTGTGTGGTGTTGTGAGGTAATTATGTATATTGTAATTGTGCATGCATAATTTATTCTATTATATCACAAGGGGTACTGGCCAGAAAGATTTTAATTTACCCAACCATCCGTGCTCTCTTTTACAAAATAGCCACCAATGGTGATTGCCTATTAATTTCAAGTCACGCATAAACTTTCTTTTTTCTTTACCTTGGTTTTGGGTTTGTTGATCAATTGAAAAATGGTTAGTCATCTTTAATTCATGAAAAAACTCTCATATATCGGATTGCTTTGTTTACCTTAGTGTACATAATTTGATGATACACGCTATTTTTTCTCATGATTAATGTAATTTTTTTTATCATTGAATTCAGAAAAATTTGTACAATGCATGGAGATGTACATGTGAACTAAGAGATGCTGTGGCAATAAAAAGAATCAAGCTCCAACTCCTGACTCAAAGGCTTAAGCTAACATCCATCCTTAGAGGACAAGTATGCCTTACCTTTATATTTTTTCGCAATTAATTTTGTAAAATTAATTAATTAAGCACATTTTGATCTTTGATCATGAGAAATTTCATAATCTTTTATATAGTTTTATACATAAATTATAAGTTCCACACTTTCTCCATTATATAATGTGAATCAATTAAAACGTAGATGTTGGTTGAGTTGGTCAGGTGTGATCCGTACATGGATCCCAAGATTGCTAGGTTTGGGTCGATGTATGAGTTGAATTTAAATTGATAGTAGATTTACATCTGGTAAAAATTATAGTTCTTTCAAACTTTTATCTACAGTGTAACTTAAAATAAGATTATCTTGAAATAACACTGAAAAAATAGATTATAGCCATTTTCCAAGTTCCTAGATTACATGACCTTCTATTTGACCATGTATATATAATATATTCAGATAACCTATTTGGAGGAGTGGTCACTAATTGAGAAGGATCACTCCCATTCTCTAACTGATGCAACTGAAGCACTAAAAGCAAGCACTCTCCGCCTTCCTGTCGTGGGTGGTGCAAAGGTATCCTTCCACCCTGTGTTGAAAATCTATGTCAAAACTGTACCAGTCAGGCTTGTGGCCAATACATAGTTTATTCTGAGACATGAGTGTAATGGTGGCTTTCTAAAAAGCAGGCAGACATACAAGAAGTGAAAGAAGCAGTTGGTACAGCCGTTGATGTGATGAATTCTATGGCAACCTCCATTTGCTCTATACTATCGAAGGTATGCATCCCTGTGTGTTTGAAAATTTGTCAGTGGTTGTCAAGAAACATTCTCTCTCTCTTTCAAATACACAGACACACCCACTTACACCTATAACTTATGCTAAAAAATGTCTCTTAACAGGTAGAAGCGGCTGGTTCATTGGTATCAGAGCTTGCAAAAGTAGCCGCACAAGAAAAGTCTCTTTTGGACCAATCGAGAGATCTATTGTCTACTGTTGCGGCATTGCATGTAAGTGTCTTAGCACCAGTATGGTAACTACAAATCATTGTGGGTACCCACTTGTACCAGGCAGTCTGTTTCAGTATGTCCCCTATGCTATTATTTTTTTGTAATTAATTAAAGGCCTCAGACCCCTCTGTTTTTGTTCCCACCCAAATCCACCTATCAGGTTTCAAAATTGTCTCCAACACGAAGAGTTTTGCCTTCTCAGCAATGAGCATGGTTGTCATGTTTCTGTGCTAGTTTGTCTTTTATGCTTTTGTTTTATGTTTTGCAACTATGTGCTGATATGCTGTTAACAAAACAGGTCAAAAAATGTAGTCTTCAGGGGCACGTAATACAGAGGAAACGCAAGCAAGGCCAGATACTTTGTTAGAGCAGTTCCGCAAATTTTTCACCTACATCTTATCATGATTTACTACTAACATCATACAAACTTTGATTAAGGTTTTCTCTAACTAGAGGCTGTTCCACGTGGAAATAAAATTGGGGTTGTGTGTGTTTCGAGTGCATGGGTCCTGTATAATTTTCTCTAATTTGTGTATCTTTTGTTGTTTTTCCTTTTGGTGTGGATTTCAGAAATGGATTTGGGTTTGAGCTGCAATTGTTGCAGTTGCTGTAGATAGTAATACATGGATGAGAGAAAGATGAGCTTGTTTGTAAATATGTTGATCAGTTAGTAAGAGAAAAATCTGTCAATTAGATGCCGTATTCAAGTCCAGTAAACAAATTTGTTGACAAGCAATTCCACATTATTCTTATCTTATTGTGTATTAAAGAATATTTCTCCTGTTAGAAAAGATTTTGAGTTTGTTTTACATAATCCATCAAGGCGGATGTGCAGGAGATCTGTCGAGTGACCTTTAATTATCTCCTTTTCATGATTGCTAATGAAATGATAAGAGAACTTGTTAAGCGCTTAAAACACAATTTAACGTTTCATCTGTTTTGACAATGATTGGATTCTAGTTTTTAACAAAGAACAGTTAATAAATTTGAAAATTTGCAGTTGGATCCGGATTCAAATCCAGTACAGGAGAATATTTTTCCCGTTGAGCAGTTGACCTTTAATTTTCTCCTTTTCATGACTTCTAATGAAATAAGCAAAAGTTGAAGTTTCATCAGTATTCAGTTTTAACAATGATTTAATACAGAATTTTACACATGCGAACTCCGTGCCTTCTGGAAACATGTTTCCCACGAGCGCGCCTGATCAGTAGTAAAATACCGGATGTGTGTAGTCTCCCATAATATCATTAATTTTTTTTGAGATATTTGTTCTTTTTATATTTCTGGTATCATACAGGTGAAATCTTGTCATGTGAGCGTACCCATGCGATAGATAATTGCAAGGTATGGGAGCAGCCGGGGCCGACAGTTTTATTAATATCCAAAGTTCAATAGAAATTAATTAATATAGGAAAAATTGTTTTTATACCACTTCAAAACATGAAAATTAGAAATTACCACTCAAAACATGAAATTAGTTTATTTGCCACTCTAAAATCATTAAATTTATGAAATTACTACAATTATACATATAATATACATATTTGATTAAAATTATTCTGAAAGATACTGTATAAAAAACGTATTTTGATATTTTCAAAATTACCGGTTCCTCCTCCATCTAATATATCAGAACTACTGTACCCCTCCCTCCTTTTTCTTCTTTCTCTTCCGCTCCTGTCTCCAACTCCAGAGAAGTTCCTGGCTCCAAAAAATACACCTCCAAAGAAAACCTGGTACCAATCACTACAAAGAGTACCGCTCATCCTAAATTTCTTTCTCCCCGTCTCGCATATGACATCGTCGCTCCTATCTCAGTTTGTTTCGTGCCTCTCTGATACAAACTAAACCGCTGTGATTTGAGAATCGGAGGTTAGAGATTCCATCAACAGCTCCTTGCCCCCGCTGTTAAGTGTTAAGTGGAACTTAATTTAATTATGTGGTTGCAATTCAAGAAGGCATGCATTAATTCTGACAAAAGATATCGGGTATTAATAAATTCTGCTTCAATTCAACCCGTTAACGGGCGGCAATTAGCAAATTAATGTCTTCCCAGAATATCACATTCATCAGTCGGTGGCCACTGCACGTGGGGGTGCACATGAGTTTAAAAGACGAAAGAAAAAACGGCTCTCAGTCAAGTGCTAGCTCTAATTATTATATACACCACTTTCTGTTTAAGAGCAAATACCAACTGATACGTACCAGCGGTAGAAGCAGCTAATATCCTGATATATAATAATACTTGAAGCTCCTCTGAAGTGAACCGAGTACAATGAGACAGTTGAAGAACCATTGTTGTCAATCAACCCTTCATCTATCATCCAATTCACCAATTCTTCCCCAATTTAATCAAACTAAACTCAGGCTATGTGATCAAGTCCCAATTCAAACCAATTTAACCTCTGCCAAAGCTTAAAAGCCAAGTAATAATTATCAATTGTTTTAATTATTGCCAGATGATGGTACATCATTCTTAATTTTTCTCTTGATTTCCAAATTCTTGATTTGCATCCTCCGATCGATCAAGAAAGAGAAAGAGAAAGAGAGATCCATGACCATGGATAGCGGCAATCAGGCTGGAGACAGGAGCGGAAGAGAAAGAAGAAAAAGGAGGGAGGGGTACAGTAGTTCTGATATATTAGGTGAAGGATGAAGGGTAAGTTTGGAAATATCAAAATATGTTTTTTATACAATATTTATTCAGAATAATTTTAATCAAATATGTATATTAGATGTATAATTGTGGCAATTTCATAAATTTAATGATTTTAGAGTGGCAAATAACTAATTTCATGGTTTGCGGATGGCAATTTCCTAATTTCTATGTTTTAGAGTGGCATAAAAAACAATTTCCATTAATATATCTAGATCTCTATAAATAAAAATATTCATATTGGTCAGAAAATGACCGGTACTCTATTTATTTAAATACCGATTATTTTTGGACGGTACTCTATTTATCTAATTACCGGCCATTATCTGGCCGGTATTTTTTTTTTTGGTTGTTTTACACCCTATAAAATACTCATCTTTCTCTTTCTCTCCCTCACAACTCACTGAACTCAACCCCGAATTCTCCTCTTCCTGCAGGTATATTTGTGTTTTACTTAATTTAAATTTATTATTTTATTTTATTTAAATTATTATTTTTAATAATTAATTTAATTATTAAAAATATTAATTTAATTATTAAAAATATTAATTTAATTATTAAAAATAATTAATTTAAATTATTAAATATAATTAATTTAAATTATTAAATATAATTAATTTAAATTATTAAATATAATTAATTTAAATTATTAAATATATTAATTTAAATTATTAAATATATTAATTTAAATTATTAAATATAAAAATAATTAATTTACACTCATTTAATTTTTTGGGGTTTAGTGGACTGACCATTACATGTATACAGACATGATCCATTTAATTTATACTCATTTAATTTGTAAATTAATAAAAATAATTAATGTATTTAATTATTTATTTATTTTTAATTATTTTTCAGTAACTTATACATGTAGATTAGTAACCTGATAATTGTTTATTCCAAAACGTAGTTTGTTTGCCATGGTCTTGATTACATTACACTATGGTGAGAAGGTTCTTAGTAATGCATACGGGGCTTGTTACTCCAAAGAGGCAATTAATTCATTTATGATTACTGATGATATCTCACTTTGTGACTTGAAATTCATGATTTACGCATGCACTGGTTATAATCCAGAAAAGTGGAACTTAGAATTGGCAACCCGAGTTTGCAATGGAAACTCCGGAAAATATACCCTTGCGAAACTACTAGATGAAAGTACTTGGAGAGGGGTGTACGGCCATTTAAAGGCCACTGAAATTTATAATAGAAATCTACACCAGAAGAGTTCCGATAGAGCCATGGGTTGGAAGTTCTGGCCAAAATTCAGTTGCGCCAACTTATACAACACAACGAAAACCATACACTCCCACCGTTCCTCCAACACAACGAGAACCATACACTGACCCAGAAACAGATAGTCCCTACACTCCACCAGCACCCCAATCACGACTTCAACCAATACTCCAAGTTTCATCCCCACCTAGAAAAGTGGGGTTGAATTTGATGGAGAAAACTGGGACTCTGATCACCGGAGGGTTGTGGTGAAGATGGTCCAATTGAAACAGCTTAATTTGTGGCCGGATATGAGAATATGTTGCTTAGTGGCCGGACCAATACGCACATGTTCCCAGACTTAGGGGACCCGCATTGTGATTACAAACTTAGAAGAAAACCAGCGGGATATGGAGATGCATCGGTTATAACGAGGCAAGACAAGTCTCACACATGTAGGACTGAGTATACAAGAACCGACAATGAATGTCTGACGGCATCAATCATTGCCGATGTCATTGAGAGAAGCATTAAGAGAGACCCCTGTATGAGCATCCAGACTGTGGCAGACTGTGTTTTATCTGTGTATGACAATGTAACCCCGAAATACAACCGACTGTGGAGGGGTCGTGAGCTTGCAATAGCCCGACAATTTGGGAGTTGGGAGACTTCATACAGCTTGCTGAGACCACTGATGATGGCAATTTGCGACAAGAATCCCGGCTTGAAGTACCAATTTCTGACCAGTCCGATACGAGATAAAAAATCAGGAGAAATTATGAGACATGTTGTTCAGTTCAGGGCCATCGCCTGGGCTTTTGGTCCATGCATTGCAGCATTTTTGTACTTGAGTCCAGTGATCAGCACAGATGCATGCTTCATGTCTGAGCTGTATAAGGGGAGGCTTTTGATAGTTTGCGGCTATGATGCCGAGAACCAATTATTGCCTATTGCATTTGCAATTGTGCATAAGAAGGATTCCGAGAATTAGGGTCTTCTCTTGCAGTGGTTGAGGAATGAAGTGCTCGGATATGATAAATTCGTCTGTGTTATATTGGACCAACACAAGGGGATCAAAGCTACACTGACAGCAGAATACAGATGGTCTCCAGAGCTTTTTATGCACAGGTTTTGTATACAGCATGTTGTTGACAACCTGGTCCAGAACTGTGGAGAGGACAAGTGGTACGGATGGAGGTTCAGAGAAGGAGCGAAGAAGAAGAAGCCATAAAGGTTGAAAGAGACGTTCGAAGAATTTGCTCAGGTATGTCTAATTTATAAAGTGGGGATTAAATATTTTATAAGACAATTCTGAAAATGAAATAACATCTCTTTGTTTTGTGCAGCTAAATCCAAGGTGTAATGCATTTTTAAGGAAGGTGGGCAAAGTACGTTCTAATGATGCGATGGAGCCGTCTAATTATGAGAAGATTTTCCAAACCTGTAATAGAAGATACCGGTTTAGTATCATGACAACAAACGGTTCTGAGTCGCTCAACAATGTCTTCTGAACAAGCCATAGAATGCCCGTGGCTGCCATAGTGGAGGATACGTTCTACAAGTGCAACAGATGGTTTGTTGAGCGGCGACAGCGAGCAATGGAATTAAAAGACAAGAAGCAAGTTTTTTCCGAGCAGGTTTTGCAAAAGATTAGAAAACATTGGGAGAAAGCTGTAAGAATGCATTTGGTGCGTTATACGCACAGCCAAGGTCAGTACCAAATTTCATCCCCTAATGAGTACGTTCCTTGCACCTGCAGCGACATAGGCGATATGGAACTTACTCCACTAGTAGGCGTACAACAAGGGCATCTGGAACCCAAGCAGAGCCATCTGGTAGGCCATCTTCTAAAACTGGTTTGTTTCACGGATTTAGTTTTAGACGTGGTAGTAATAGTTGATTTATATGCCTGTTGTGAACTTATTTATTTAGATGCTGCTTTCAGAACTTTTTTATTTGCAATTTGTGTGGACTTTATTTGCAAATTGTGTGGTCTTTTTTATTTGCAATTTGTGTGTACTTTACTATTTTGTGCGAGACTCTGAATTGGCTGTGAATTTAATTGTGACTCTAAGTTGGCTATGAGATTCTTAATTGTTTGCATTTGTGATGCAAGTCTGACTTGGCTGCGAATTTAATTGTGACTCTGAATTCTTTCTCACGCCTTCATCTTTAAAGGAAACAACACGTTACTACTAAATAAAAAGTAATTCTAATTTAATTAATAAAGCACAAACTCTGAATTGATGAAATAAAGTCTACAAAATAGACACTAAAGAAATTAAAAAATTTTACAACCTAATTCATCCAACTACAATAATACTTCTTAGAACGAGCCGATTTTGCCGGATCTGGATCAGTCACAGCAGACGAAGTAGTAGCCTTACCAGTATAAGTATACGGAACAAACTCATCGTCCAATGTTGGAGGCTCTGGATCAACCTTCTTCTTTTTCAAACCATAGCCATAGGGGTTTTCTACAAAATTATCGTTTGAAATTTCATAACTAAGAAATTATGGCTGTATGAATGATTGACATGTTTTTTTATCAAGGCATACTGGACACTTGTACTTTTTCCTCTCATTTTTACCTCAATCACTAATTGACTCTCCTCTTGCTATGCCACGATAGGACGACTTACCTCGGTTACTATTGTTCATCCTTTTGGCCCCTTCAAATATCAGTCTTTTCGCCTCAAAAATCGTCTTCTCTTACTCTCTGTCCCTTCCTCCCTTTCTCTTTTGTGAGTTGAGTGAGTTGTGAGGGGGAGAGAGAGAAAAATTGGTATTTTATAGGGTGTAAAACAACAAAAAAAAAATATCCAGCCAGAAAATGACCGGTATTTAAATAAATAAGGTACCGGCTATTTTCTGACCGGTATAGATATTTTTATAAACACTCAGAGAATCTGATATATTAATTAATTTCTATTAAACTTTGGATATTATAAAAATGTCGACAGGCGGGGGGAACCCGTGAACTCGAAATGGGGTTGTGGTGGAGAGAACGAATGGTTTGCAGTGGAATTTCCTAGTAGTTTAATCGAAATTAAATTATTCCAATCAGATATATATAGACGGCTCAGATTGAATCTGTATCGAGAGTATGATTATGTAAGCCAGTCGCCCCTAGCATAATATCTACAAAATCCTGTACTAATATCTACAAAATGTATAGATAATTTTAAATCTCTGATCTTAAGGTTTATAGGCCATGCTTACCGGGCTTAACTACAATTTTAGGGCTTGATACAGTACGAAACTAAAAGAGACCAGTTGTTGGGCTGAATGGGCTGCAATGAGCTTGCGGCAGACTTCTTTTAGAGCATCTACAGCAGTGAAATAATAAAGAAATTAACTATCACTGTACAGTCATTCAAAGAAATTAATTAGATGCGCAATTTTGGATCGTGCATCTCTGCAATTATTATTGATTTCCTTTTTCATCCACATCAGTGGCGAAGAGAGCGGACAAAACAAACAGAGCGAATAGGAATAAAATGTTTTTCGCTAGGTGTCCAAAAGGAAACGTTTTCTTTTAAAGCAAACTTGCTAATTTAAAAACTGTGATACATCACAGCAACTATATTAGCAATTAACACATCAAATTAGCAATTTAAAAGAAATCACCATTATAGATGCTTAACTGAATTTTGAATAATGAGTATGTAACCAACAATTATGATATGTTAGTTTTTATTTTTTCTGTAACTGAGCAACGCTGTCTGGCCCACAAAATAAAGATGATTATTTTAATATATGATTATGGAATGAAATCAAAGAATATGGTTTATCTTTTAATTTCTTTGTAATTTACTTTTTCCTTATCTCTCTAATCTATCGGTTTATCCTTTTTAACCAAGCATACTTGAAAAATTATGGTCTGTCACACAACTATATTAATTACCTGAGATTCACACAATTATGCTTGTAACATCTTGATTATTGAATATGAATGTTACGTTTGATTATAGAGCAGTGATCTAATTTGGGTTTGAATGGATTTGAAATGATAACTGGCTGATGAACCTAATTCTAAAAGTGCAAGCCGATCTAAATTCCAAGCTAACTCAAACAAATAACTTGTATGAAGACACTAAAAAACATAATAAAAAACTGGTCACCATGGTCATAGAAAAAGTAGTGACAATTATTAGACATGAGACTGAAAACTGATTTGTTTAATTTGATGCAAACATTAATATGTTTTCAAGGATTCAATTAGGCATTGCACCTGAATCATATTTGGTCGGAAAAATAAATTTAAAAGGACAATTCTCCATCAATTCCATTGTAAAACAAGTTTCTGAAGATCATAAAATAAATTAGTCTTCTATTATAATGAAAAATAATATTGTTAGTGTAATTTTTGAAACAAAAGTCTAGGTACAAAGACCTGTCTGCCAGTATAAAAGGTTAATGATCGATTTGGTAGAGACATGGTGTTGGATGTTCTAAAGATATTAACAGAATTCAATGAAAATATGCCAGTAGTGGCGATTTCCGATTTGGAGAGAGCCAAATAAAGCCAAATTTTACTTAGTTAAAGGAAAGAAGAAAAACAAAAAGAGTCGCGTGTTGTGCCACACTGTTGGTCCAGAAAATGAGCGAAGGACGGAATGTAAAACCTGACTAATTAAGTCAGGCTGACTTCGCAACTACGTTGGCTGAAGTTGAACTAAAACACCGAGACAAGAGATGAAGAAATAAAACTGATGGAAGGGACCTAGATGCATAGTAAAAACCACCTAAACTAATGCAGGGATACACGAGAGATGCTCTTTAATTAGTACCGAAGAGAAGGATTACACATTGCAGTAAGTAGTGGTACCAGCGGACTGGAGACAAAGGCACTGGAGGAAAAATTGCAAAGCTAACGAACTCAGGTTGACGATTGATTGATTGAAGAAGGAATATCTAAACTTGTGATTAATTATTTGGTTTCACTAAATGTAACAATTAGCCACTCCTGTAAATATGAAAATATGTATAGAATATGCAGTCTGAATTGAAAAAAATTTGTATAATTCTTTTTTTAACTCTGCATTTTCTTTAAGGTTTTAAAAAAAAAGTATAGTTTTCTCTTTTTAAGCATACACAAAAAAAGTTATCATTTACCAATTATTAGAAACTTCTAATTGTAATTTTGAAATACTTAGTATATAACATAATATAAACAAGGTAGAGAACTACGTGAAATTTGTGTCTTCATAAACCGATTTGAGCGGTTAAAGATCATGTTTTTACATGAGAATTCATATATTCATAAAAAATGGTATATAGTTTCACTCGAAAATTTTGAGATAACATTAGGCACTTTATACAAATACATGATAGGGCTGAATTAAATAAGTAGTATTTTTTTTTTGAGGAAAATAAGTAGTGTTTTTTCCTATCACTTAATCTAAAATATTGTCAAACTTCAAGTTACAATTGTTTATTTTAGGTAGAATCAAATTACTTTTACCATTTTACTTGATTCTGTAAAATTGTAGATTTTCTAGTGTTTTTGAAGCTAAAACAGGCATAAAACGAAGCATTCTGGGAATATTGGTTCCAGCATGTGGTTGACCATTTATCCGCATGCGACCAGAGACCGCCAACCGCATACATGTGCATTCCAAACAGAGAAGAATACGCTGCGCAGTAATTACATGTGGATGAATAATGCAACCGCATGCATCCTAGGCAACCGCTTGCAATAACTGGCAGACAGTAGTTACAACACTAAACTTGGCAACCAAGTTCCACTAAGCCCACTAACACATGATGAACGAATCAGAACTCATCTCTTTATCTGAACAGGAGGAGAAAACCTAGTAGGATATAAATAGAATAGATCTAGGGTGTTCTAAGGAAGTTGATGCCATTAGAGAATAGGATAGTCAAATAGAGAACAAGCATAAACTCCACTAGAAGAGCAAAGGTGCAAGGCGTGAAGACGGCATGTATAAGATTAAGAGAGATTCTTTAGGTGTACTCCTTTATCTCTCTTTTACTGTTTTAATTATGTCTCTTGTATCTTTTGTTGTTGAATTCGCCATGAGCGGCTAAACAACACATTTCTAGGGTAAAGACATGTAATCTTGAATTCTTATGAGTTTAATCTAGCAGCTTTATTTATGTTTATCATTTGCGTTTGATCTAAATTCTTACTGCACTTTATTCTTTGTATTACTACTTAATTCGATGCGTGCTAACCTCGTCTGTATGATGGTGTACAACCATAATGTTTAGGCGTATAAGGTTGACCGGTTAGGAATAGGGTACAATTATCCAAGATCCAATAATGTAAATAGACGTGTAGCAGTTGATCCCTTGTGATCCGATCTCAGTTAGAAACCTATTGAAATATAGATCTGCAGACGAACGTCACGTTCTATAGATAATAGTAGGGTAATCTCGGTTATTTCAACTACAGAAGGTATAAAGGAAGGACGTAGCTGTGAACTTAAATCCTTCTAATCATGGTAATGGAGACTTATTATTGATCTCTATGCGATTGATTAGGGTGAGGTTTGGGTTGGGTACTATCCCCTTGCTAGTCCTTCTCAGTTAGGGTGTTATAGTGTAGCAGTGATTAGCACTAAGATAGGATTAGCAACTCTCATATTTGCATTTGATACTAGTACAGGGCGCACACAGTTCTGGCCAAACCGCATGCGACACTGATTGAAGTTAGAAACCATAATTGGCAGGTTAAGCACTCACATGCGGTTGGTGATAGCACCACATACACTTGCTTGTGCAACCAGAAACTAGATTAAACGAGTAAGAATGATATATAGCTTTATCCCTAGAAGTCCATCTTCTATACACAAAATATTTATTTACTGTTTTAATTATTTCTATAACCAAACAACTAAAACAACCAAAAACCTAGACTAAATTATTGTTAGATATCTTAATACACTATCCATGTGGATCGACACTCTGATCTATACTATATGATAGGTTCATGTGCTTGTAAATACACAATTTTGCTAAGTTTGAAAAAATCTAATTTAGAAATATTAATAATAAGAGATTAACTTTGGTGATGTGTTACATAGTAGTAAAGATTTTTACTCTCCATTTGATGCATGAGATTTGTTTTAAAAATCGCGTGGATCGCATTTCAAATTAATAAATTTTTCTGATATCTTCATTCATTGGATGTGTCTAATAAATCACCCAACACAATTCTTTTTTTCCCAACTCTCTCATCCGGCTCATGTGAGAAACAGACGAAAACTAAATCGCCCCACTCTCTCCACCAAATTTGAGATACGATCCATACGATTTTTAAATGTATCCAATGCACAAAAAATATTTAGTAAATAACTGCTTTTATGTTATAGATCACCGTAGCCCATATTTTTTGGGGGAATTTCATGTATACCCTTCAAAAACATCAAAATTACATATTTTCTCCTCTAAATTTCATAACATCATATTTAGTCTTGGAAATTTCACAAACTCACAAATTTACTCATTTTATTATCTTTTCTATTTAAACTCATTTTAAATTTATAAAATACCAGCTATGCCATTCCCCTTTTCCTTCTCTTCTTCTCTTCCCATGACTGGTTTAGAGCAAACTACTATTGATTTTTTTTCTGATATATTATCATAACATAATAGTAAAGTAAACAATATTAATAAGACTAAATTCTAAACCGCATTGTTGCAGTTAGAAACAATTAATCAAAAAATATATATAGGGTAGACGATATTTTATTTTGCATTTTAAATATCATTTGTTATTCTAGATTGGACATATATATATGCTAAACAAGCACTTTTATTGTGAGCGAAATGACAATTGTGTGACTTAAAACTATCTTGAATTATCTAGGGGTGTTTATTTGTGATGCAATTTGAAAGAAACTTCTAGTCCGGGGAGAACAAATATTTGAATACTAGTAGAAACAATAAATAAGGAATACAGTCAACAAAAATACAGAAAGGCACCACAAATATTTTTTTATTAAAGCTGCTAACAAGTAATTTTTTACTCTTTTTTTTTACGGCTGAAAGAATTCAGAAATAGATAAAAATAAAAGAAAGGATATGCAAAGAACTCTTCATCAAAAGTCTTCGAATTAATAGTCACCTTCTCTCTATACGGCTAAATTTTTATTAGGAGTCTCCACTTAAATTACATCAGTAAAATGAAAAAATAATATAAAACAACTTAATAGATCTCTGCCTACTTTGCAGCGTTGCACCATTACTTTCCGCTACCCTCGACAATTTAACAAAAACTACAAAGAAATTACGGTTTATATAAATTAGTGTAATCCAGTTCTAAATTGTAAATTCTAAATCCATCAGAACTCACAAACTCTCACTAGTTATTAAAGGTTCTTAAGCCATGGGGAGAGATGGCTTAAACCTTTTTTTTCGGATTTTGAAGTCTCCTTGAGAGAGGTTATATTTTAAGCTATCTGGGTGCAAAAAAATATTTAAAGCTACCTACCTTAAGTTATTCGTATTTATTCATAAAATGAGCATAACTATATATTATTCTCAGTTCAAACAGAATTAATTTTCTCTAATTGTTTTTAGTATCTTAAAGTAAATAATTGGTAATGAAGGAGCAATTGGGAGAGAACAAAATTAATTTTCTTTTCAAGAAACTAAATTTTAAAAAATACAACAAATAGTTCGAGAGAGAAATATAATTATGTCAATCAGAGCTGCTTAGGCGCTTTGTCCTGGTAGATAATTTTGTATTGATGAAAAAGTTGAATTAGTCTTTTTGTTATGTCTTTATTATTAAAATATTAAATTCGCAACAAGACGTACATTTGAAAGCAGAGTTTAAATTAATTTGAAATTTTAAATAGATCATAAAGGCTTCCAAAAAATTAGAATCATGCACTGCAGTTTCTTGGTGATTAATATATTTTTGTGGGTTGAATGCAAACATGCTAAATATATAACTTATACTAGTCGTGAACTCGTGATCTTATCCTGCCTGATTTGCATGATATAATGACCTACAACCATTCATTGAAAATTCAGAATATCGATTGTTAGAGAGAGCATGAAAGAATCATAAGAAATTAGTGAAAATTCAAATCCTCTCATGATGATAGGAATTAATGTGTGGTTCATGTCAATGTGATTATTAGAAAATCTTACAATCAATTTTCTGAGGCAATTTTTTTTGCAATAGTATCTTATGGCTCCGAAATTTTTAAAGTGAGCATCTCCCAAAAAATAATAAACAAAAAAACCACGATTTTGGAGAAATTTTAAATCTACCACGACCGCACTGGTATTCTGCGGCTCCATTTCATGGAAACCGCAAAATGCCGATGCGGATCTTGAAATGGGGCCACATAATGCCGGAGCGGTCCCCCAATTTTTTTTTTAATAAAATTTGGAATCTGTTATTTGTTTTCTTGTTATAAAAGTGTTCTTATTTGTTTAAGTTTTAGTTTGAAATGTTGTTTAAATTGATATAAAAATGTCGTTCGTTTGAAATATTTTTTGTGTACGACGACATAATGATATAATGAACAAAATAAATAAATAACAACAAAACAAATAAAATAAATAAGTGACAGTATCTAACAAATAAGTATATGACAAAACATCTAACAAACTACAAATCAAAGCCTACGGATCAGGACTAAATACTGTCATCTGCTTCTTCTTCCTGAACCCTCGACCCCGCCTGGAGAGTGGTGTCTCGTCGGTCTCTGCTGAGTCTGTAGAGTCCTCCAAAGACTGAACTGGCTCATCATGAACCTCCTCAATCTCGGATGTTTGCTGGACTCCAGAACCAAAAACCGTAGTATGTTCAGACTCACCCTGCGTGAATAAAAATGCCTGTTTGGCTATGGAGTCATCATGGAGGGAAGGGTACGGTGCCTGCTGTGAGGACTGTCCAAGAAAATTCGGGATGGGCTCTGTCTGAACATAACCTAACTACCGTCTGAGTCGGACTGTTACCCTGAGAATACAACCCATCTCCATCTGTGCCAAAATCAGTGGAGGTAGTGAACCCCAGCGTCTCCTACTCCTCACCCTGCAGCAGTAAGTTACAAATTAGTTAATCAAGAAAATTGGAAAAAAATTATAGTTATGTATTTTAATTACAAATATACCTCGGCATCCTGTGTAGCCTGAGTAGGCATGGCCTGCTCTGCGGCTCGGCCATCTAATCGGCCCCTCGGTTGAACGCCTGACCGACGGTCTCAATATCATGGACGGCTGTAAACAACGCCTTGTATAGGCTGGGGGCCGCTCCGGCATTATGCGAACCCTGGGACCGCTCCGGCATTATGCGGCCCCATTTCAGGGTCCATATCGGCATTCTACGGTTTTCAAAAAATGAGGCTGCAAAACACCGGTACGGTCGTGGTAGATTTAAAATTCCTCTAAAACCGTGGTTTTTTGTTTATTATATTTTGGGAGATGCTAACTTTAAAAATGTCGGCTTATGACTTCTTCTTTTTTAACTATTAATCGTTCTAATATTATCCATCACAGGAAATGTTGCATAGTTTTTATAATTGATATTTTCGACTAAAAAGACAAATAAGTTTTAACTGTTTGATTAATATTATGTAAACTATTGACGCAATCAAATGATAGAGGGGTAATTCCGTAATTGTAAGGGACGGGTGTTGAGACGGATTGATTCTCTTGCAATATGGATTTATTTTTTTTAGAAAAGAATATATATTTATTTTAAGTAGCTCATAAGTCATAAATCATTGGTTTCATATATATACATATATATACATACATATATATAGAGATGAGCTATTGTGCTTTGCAAAGTAAATGGTCACTTTTACTTCAGATTTTGAACCATCCGATCCCGCTTTAGATCAGCGCCAGATCGGATCTCTGATCAGCTGAATAATGCGCTGAAACGCTTCTCCAGCGACAAAACTTTTCTAAAAACTGGAGGCGTCCATTCCAGTTTATAGGAAGGCTGAATCATGCTCCTTTTACCGAGTCAAAATTAAACTTGGTAATACTTTTTACCGAGTCAAAATTAACCCCGGTAATACTCTTTACCGAGTTAAATGTAATCCCGGTAATACCCAAATTCGCAAGAAGGGTACGGAGGAGAGCTTCTAGGTCAGTGTCGCTGCGAGATTGACATCCCCTGTGCGGAAAAGGAGAAAGCGGCAGGGAGGTGTAGAGAGCTTGATCGGCGGAGATGGGTACAGAGGCGAAGGCGGAGACTAGGGTTCGCTAAGGCTTGGCGATTTCACCGAAAGAGAGGAGAGCGGGGCAGAAAGGAGGGGGTTCCAGAAAATCGCAAAGAGAGAGAGGGGGGACGGGGCTGAGGGTTTTAGTTGGAATGGACGCCTCCAGTTTTTAGAAAAATTTTGTTGCTGGAGAAGCGTTTCAGCGCATTATTCAGCTGATCAGAGATCCGATCTGGCGCTGATCTAAAGCGGGATCGGATGGTTCAAAATCTGAAATAAAAGTGACCATTTACTTTGCAAAGCACAATAGCCCATATATATATTAATAGACCTGATATATTTATTTAATTTTTTATATAAAAGAGATTAATGTGTTAAAAAATATACAAGACATATCAAAGAGTTGACAAATAAATATAAAATGAATGAAGAATTGAAGGTATAAATGATAGTAGTACCTAAAATTAGTTTTTCTAATACGTGCTATAAAAGATTGAGGAGGGTTCAAATGCCTCCATTTTTCATGCCTCTACCATGTCTCCATTTTTAAAAACTTTAATAACTCAAAATTTAAAACTTAAAAGTCAAAATAAAACCGTTGGATATGATCTACATCATTTTATCTATGTGCTCACAAAAAATTATCGCATTTCGATTTTGTTTTTATGTGAATCAATAAGTTGAAAAATCAACGTTTAGAAATTATCCACATTAGTACGTTTTTTACAAGCTCTTGATGACAATCAAAACAAAATTGAAATGTCATAATTTTTTACACGTGTATAGATAAAATGATGTAGATCATATCCAACGGTTTTATTTTGACTTTTAAGTTTTAAATTTTGAGTTATTAAAAGTTTTAAAAATGGAGGCATGATGGAGGCATGAAAAGTGGAGGCATTTGAACCCTCCTCTAAAAGATTAGCATATAACAAGTGCGGAAAAAATATTGCAAGTGTTCGAGATCAAATCCGCGACATGATAAAACAAGTGGTTAAAGTTGTTCATTATAATTAATACAATGGAGAATTTGATTTAAATTTCATCTACTATATTATATATCTTTATATTTTATTTTTTAACCTTCTATCTAAATTTTTTAGCCCTCCTCTAACTTGAAGTTTCGTCATATATGTTCAAATAAACAGGAATGTAGTCAGAATTTTGATCATAACTAGGTAAAAAATATTTATTGATACGGCTAGTAGGTTGTGGATTACTGTGACTTAAATAGTCACAAATAATTCATATTGTGAACTATTTAGAGAGGACGCGGAGCGCATCCGATGGGCATCGGACTCAAATCGGTTTGATGCCTGCTCAGAACCGATTTGAGTCTGATGCATCAGATACGTCCCGCTCTCGTTCAGAGGCAGACATTTTTTTCTCAAAAAGTAAGCAATAGACCGATTATACATAAACATATACCTAATTTTTAAAATTCAATAATAAACAGTTATCTACCTCTCATTTAACGTGGCTTCGTCATTGTAAATAAAAGTAACCTGCTTACTTCTGATTCAAAGTGATTCCGTCATTGCAAATAAAAATGTTTGGATGATTTGATCCTGATGTTATTATTTACCCCACTAAGTTGCATAATACAATCGCCACAGCTGATTCGATCTCCTATGGAGTCACGGTCATTGGATACCATGAATGGATGCATATTTTCAAATGAGCATGATGGAATTGGCACGGAGTCAAACCGACAGGAGAAGGGGGCAAGCACGTGGCACGAGGCATCAGGTCCAATATGTTGCGCACATTTTTACATTTTTTTATATCACAACACGTGTCAACTTGAGTGTATCAAGTGTCCCTGATACCATTCACTATTCACTATTTGCTGTTTGATTTTTTCTTTTCTTTTCTTTTTTGTCACAAGAGCTTATTAGTTTGTTGGCTTAAGGCTTAAGCTGTGTTGGAACAGTAGATTGAGTTTATAAGGATACATTTAATAAATAATAAAGCACCTGAGGCAAAGTAAGGAACTCTGAATGACATAATCGATGACGTACTGGATGATGTTTACTGGGTCAGTAGGAAAAAGAGAACTAACTTAGCATATGATTTTTTCATTTGTGATAATTGGTAAAGTAAAAAAGATAAAGTAAGAGGTAGAAATAGAAATAGAAAAATGTACGAATTGAAAGTTAAAAAAGTTCGTTAGCAATATATTATTTGGGCTATTGAAAAAAATTTGTTAACTTAAACAGTGCATTATTGTATAGAATTAGATTATGGACACTTTACGAATCTGAATGTGATTTGCATGCATTGGTCATAAATTATTAGGGATGAGTTTTTATAATCCCATTAAAAATTAAAAGATGAAATCACAATCGGCCCTCTAACAAGAATGTGCTATTTTTTTTAGTTTAAAACAATTATATAAGTGTGATTATTGAAGTAAACTTCAAGTCTTTAAATTTTGAAACTTTTCAGTTTGGTAATTCATCTTTCCCACTTACAAAATTTTATATTACCAAATAAAAGGAGTGACTTTTCATATAACTTGGGTATGTCTATATTTATTCTGAAATTATAATAATTGCAAAAAGAAAAATCAAATTGCTATTGAGATAAATGCTCAAAGGTATGTATCTTTTCTTGAAGAGATAAATATAAAAATCCAAATTAAAATGATATTTCATTTTAAGAACTAGTTTTTGATCTAATGACTTGAGTCAATATACTATGAGTAAGAGGTCACATGTTTGAAATTCGAATGAAAAATTCTTAATTTATTTTAAAAATAAAAACGTGCTTCTCATCTTTGTAATCAAACTCCATTAATAGACGACTATACATAAATATTTATTTCAAAGATTAATGTTCGATTTTATTTTTATTTTCAAAAAAAATATTCCATTTTGTGACATCTTGCAAGAATACGAAATATTGTTGTAAGGTAGTTAAAATTTGAATGGTGCTTTGTTTTTTTGTGGTGTACCACCCTTTCAGAAGTGGATTTTTTTAAAAACCGTAAATAAAATAATTAAATCTACGAAACCAACATGATGACCGCAAGATTTACAAAAACTATCAGAACCGAGATGCCAATTCGGTCCCAACGAATTTTTTTTCTCCGGACCGAAATGGCAATTCGGTCTGGCGGTTTTTCACCGGTTGTAGGAAAAAACGTCACAGAAAATCAAAAAACAGGCCAGACCGAACTGCCAATTCGGTCCAGAGGCTTTTTTTAGCCTGGACCGAATTGGCAATTCGGTCCAGTTTTTTTTTTTTTTTTTTTTTAAAGATTAGAGATGAGCTAAAATTTGACATATATTAGCATATTCATACTAAAAGAGGAGGGATCAAGTTACAACAACCATTTTTTTATTTTCAAAGTCCAAATCATCGATCCAAACCGTTCAACATGATCTCCACAATAAAATGTTCTTGCAGATCAAATTTTATATTTTTTTGAATTTGTTTACTATTTATTAAGTATTTTACAAAAAATAGTCGTATTCAGACCATTGAATTTTGTACCCATCTTAATAAATAGTAAAAAATTCAAAAAAATGTAAAATTTGATCTGCAATCACATTTTATTTAGATAATCATGTTGAACGGTTTGGATCGACGATTTGGACTTTGAAAATGAAAAAAATGATCGTTGTAACTTTGTTGTAACTTTATTTAGATAATCACATTTTATTTCAGTGTTAGATTTGTCTCTTAAAAAAAAAAAAAAAAAAAAAAAAAAAAAAAAAAAACTGGACCGAATTGGCAATTCGGTCCGGGCGAAATTACACGCAAGGCCACACAGGAAGTTGCTGGGAACTGTGAAAAACAGCCAGACCGAATTGCCAATTCGGTCCAGAGAAAAAAAATTCGTTGGGACCGAATTGGCATCTCGGTTCTGATGGTTTTTGTAAATCTTGCAGTCATCATGTTGGTTTCGTAGATTTAATTATTTTATTTACGGTTTTTAAAAAAAATCCTTCAGAAGTTCTCTATCTTTTTGTACATGGCGTCTTCTATCGCTTTTGACATCTGTCCCTCCTTTTAGCAAAATTACCTCTGCACTTGTATGTAACACCCTCTCCATTCTTAGCTATTGGAGGACTTCAATAAAACAAATTATATGTATTTACCCCATCTGTGCATAAAAAGAAAAAGAAAATTGTATAGGCATAAAAAGGAAAAAAAAAATGTTTAGGCCTAAGAGCACTGATATAATGTCAAGCACATTTAATATGTTCATATTTCACTCCTTCATTTTACTTGCACAAGCTCTACCCTTGTCAAGGTAATTTATGATTGAAGTTTTATGGAAGAAACCTCTGCAACTTATTATCGCATTATATCATCTCAATCTAATTAGTGGGTTGTAAATTTAAAACTTTTTTACAAAGGAAACAGAGTGTGTCTGATGGACTCCTTTGCCATCTGATTTGCTTTAAGATACGTGGGTCGCTTTAATATTCACATGCACAAATTTTAAAGCATTTCAAATGGCTGAGGAGCCTATGTCCAATGGACACACTCTTCTCCCCTATACAAAAGGGGTCCAGATCCCCTAAAGTAACTCAATCTTTGGATTTTGGATTGAAACCGTCCGATTCAAATTTGTCGCTCAAGATTGTCTCGGGATTAGAATTCGTCATCGAGATATGTGCGCTCACTTCGGAGATGAATTTTCACGGATTCGAAGCGGACGGTCTCGATCCAAAACTCAAAAATTGGGTTACTTCGCTGAATCCAAATTGATACAAAAGGCAATGTCAACATCTTTGTGGTTTGGATCATTTGAAATAACCGGGGCACAATCCAATAGCCATCGAATCAAATTCAGTATGATGTCTTGATTCTCATAAATAATAAATCTGTCTGCAAGAATCTTAATGCAAGTTGACGATTTCGATCAAATTTGATCCTATATCTATAATACCGCTGCCAGATTTCCATACGTAGAGAATGCAAGAACTTTTTTGAACGGACAATATTTATTGCGCTTTCACTGCTCGCCACAAGTACATTTGTTTATTTTATAGATAAGTGAAGATGCGTGTGGGATATTTGATTGTCCTTGAAGACATACATGTGGAATGCGCCAAGCACCAGCCCTTGTGCTTTCAAGGCACACTTTCATGTCTCCCCTTTGTTTCCCTTCGCAGTTTGCATGTTGTGAAAAAGATTCTCAATGTTTTTTTCTTCTTCTGTGCTCAAGCCAATTGAAATATAAACAAATAAGGTAGATTGATAAAACAACAGTAGCAGCAATCAGAGGATACTATTGGATCATCATGGTTACTATTAAATTGTACTCATTCAAGATAAATATTCAAATAAATTAAATCATTAAATAATTAGAGCGTGTTTGGTTGACAAAAAATCATGAGAAAGAATGGGAATTTGAACTAAATGGGATATTATAGAAAGGGAAATTTTCTGGTCCTCTGAGCCATCATATCCGAACGTGCTCCCAGAAAAATCTTTCAATTTTACTTAACTTCCATTTCCAGCAGTCATATCTGAGCTTTTAAAATTTTGTTTATAACTTTTTACAATGTTACTCACAAGCATTTAAATCCTAAATTTGAGTAATTTTAACTCCTAACTACTTTTTTCATCGAGCTAAAAAATGAAAGATTCCTTTCGCCCATTCTTTTTTTATTTTTTCTCTGATCATTCTCGTCAATTTTTCCGACGACACATGATGAATTTTGCGAATCTAAAAATACGAAAGTTTTCTACTCGATTTTTTCTTTCAAATGAGATCCATGAAGAAATAATTTTAAGTTATTTTCAAGTCTTTTTTTTTTTAAAGTAAAGTCCATAAGGACTTTAAATTTTCAAACTTTTAAACCTCTCAGTCTACAACCATTTAAACATATGATGTCTACCATTTAAACTACTACGTTCAAGCATTTAAATCTCTAATATCGATCATATAATATCACACGTTTAAACTTCTGTCTACAACCGCGTAAAGTAGTTGTGTCAAGTATTTTAAGTAGTTATGTCAAATATATAAATAGTTTTCATGTCATGTTTAAAAGGTTGTAGACATAGGTTTAAAAGTTTGAGAATTTAAAGTGCTCATGAGTTTTACTTTATAAAAAGTAAAAACAACGACTTAAAAATAATTGAAAAGTATTTCATCGTGGATCTCATTTGAAAGAAAAAATTAAGTAGAAAATGTTTGTATTTTTAGATTCGCAAAATTATCACGGATCGTCGGAAAAATAGATGGAAATGATCAGAGAAAAAAAAGTGGGTGAAAAGAATATTTTCTTTTTTGGCTTGAATACAAAAGTAGTTAGGAGTTAAAAACTTACGAGTAGAATTTAAATGCTTGTAGGTAGATGTTTAAAAGCTTACGAGTAGCATTGTGAAAGGTAATGAACAAAGCTTTAAAAGCTTGGATATTAGCATTGGAAATAAAAATTAGACATTAAATACTTAGAGGACACACTCGGAGATTTATTTGAAGGCAATTATCATGCTCTTATAGAATTTTGTTTCCATTTTTTTCCCAACTATTGATTGAAAAAAAATTATCGAAGTCCTAACTCAATTTTTTTTTTCTCACTGTGGTGTGTTGTGATTTTTTTCCCCTTGCCTCTCTTTGTATGCAGTAGATGCACTTTTTTAGTCAGTAACAATTATATTTTTGTTCATACATTTAATTGTCATTTTTTAACCATACCTTCTTTTCAGTATTAACACGGTTGAAAAAATATTGCTCTTTACATATAAAATACATGTGTTCAATTTAGGTCCAGTTGTGGTTTATTGAATAAAAGAAAAAAGACATTGAGACCTTTTATGGACCGTGATTTTTATTTTTACCCAAAAAAAAATATTTTAATATAAATAACCACGTTTTTAAAAGATTTTTATTTCTACCCAAACCGCTAGGAATATTTGCGGTTTGAATTAAGAATTCAAACCGCTAGGAATATCAGCGGCTTGAATTATTAATTCAAACCGCAAATATTCCTAGCGGCTTCAATTAATAATTCAAGCCGCTAGGAATCCTAGCGGCTTGAATTGTTAATTCAAACCTAAAATATAAAATTTCATTTATTATTTTATTAAATGGTAATTTTTCACCGATAACCCTAGAAATTTATTCACCGATAACCCTAAAGTTATTTTTATTACAAAGAATTATATTATAAAAACTTATCAATAATATAAAATTTCATTTATTATTTTATTAAATGGTAATTTTTCACCGATAACTCTAGAAATTTATTCACCGATAACCCTAAAGTTATTTTTATTACAAAGAATTATAATATAAAAACTTATCAATAATATAAAATTTCATTTATTATTTTATTAAATGGTAATTTTTCACCGATAACCCTAGAAATTTATTCACCGATAACCCTAAAGTTATTTTTATTACAAAGAATTATATTATAAAAACTTATCAATAATATAAAATTTCATTTATTATTTTATTAAATGGTAATTTTTCACCGATAACCCTAGAAATTTATTCACCGATAACCCTAAAGTTATTTTTATTACAAGAATTATATTATAAAAACTTATCAATAATATAAAATTTCATTTATTATTTTATTAAATGGTAATTTTCACCGATAACCCTAGAAATTTATTCACCGATAACCCTAAAGTTATTTTTATTACAAAGAATTATATTATAAAAACTTATCAATAATATAAAATTTCATTTATTATTTTATTAAATGGTAATTTTTCACCGATAACCATAGAAATTTATTCACCGATAACCCTAAAGTTATTTTTATTACAAGAATTATATTATAAAAACTTATCAATAATATAAAATTTCATTTATTATTTTATTAAATGGTAATTTTCACCGATAACCCTAGAAATTTATTCACCGATAACCCTAAAGTTATTTTTATTACAAAGAATTATATTATAAAAACTTATCAATAATATAAAATTTCATTTATTATTTTATTAAATGGTAATTTTCACCGATAACCCTAGAAATTTATTCACCGATAACCCTAAAGTTTTTATATTATAAAAACTTATCAATAATATAAAATTTCGGTGAAAAATTACCATTTAATAAAATAATAAATGAAATTTTATATTATTGATAAAGTTTTATAATATAATTCTTTGTAATAAAAATAACTTTAGGGTTATCGGTGAATAAATTTCTAGAGTTATCGGTAAAAAATTACCATTTAATAAAATAATAAATGAAATTTTATATTATTGATAAGTTTTTATAATATAATTCTTTGTAATAAAAATAACTTTAGGGTTATCGGTGAATAAATTTCTAGGGTTATCGGTGAAAAATTACCATTTAATAAAATAATAAATGAAATTTTATATTTTAGGTTTGAATTAACAATTCAAGCCGCTAGGAATATTTGCGGTTTGAATTAATAATTCAAGCCGCTGATATTCCTAGCGGTTTGAATTCTTAATTCAAACCGCAAATATTCCTAGCGGTTTGGGTAGAAATAAAAATCTTTTAAAAACGTGGTTATTTATATTAAAATATTTTTTTTTTGGGTAAAAATAAAAATCACGGTTTTATGGACCCTTCTACAGCCGGATTTTTTATTAATACTCTAAAAAGAAATTAACGAATCTCTCCACTGTGGAGCGGTGGGCAAATTTTTTTTTTTTTCTAGAGATATTTAGAGTGTATATAATGAATATTTTACATATAGATACTAACAGTAATTTGGTCTCACTGTTTTTTATGAATTTTTTCTTTTTTTCTTTCTTTTTGGATACTCATATTCTCTGTTTTGTAAATAGAATATATTACAAAGAAAATACATATGTGTGAAACTAGAGTTGAACCTTAGATATTGTATAGAACCCGTGTACCAACAAAATATACTTTTTGTTCTCTTTTGTAAAATATTGGCAGTTTTCTTTTATTTTTAAACTATTCCGTGCCATCTTTCATAAATCATAATAAATAGTAAAAAATTCCAAAAATAGTAAAATTTGGTATTCTACAAGTTCATTATATAACCAATTTACAGAGCTACTTAGATCAAAGTTTGAAGTTTATACGATAGGTTTATGACTTGCCGTTATTTTTCAGAGACTTCAATTTCAATTTTGAGGTTCTCAACGGTGTTTTTTTGGAATACTGAGTGCGCGGGACATTTTTTAAGGTTTAGTTTAACTTTAAAATCCATATCTCCTCCTCCCAACTTCTCGAAAAATGGTCGAATGCTCAAAACGGAGTTTCCTACATAAAGTCATGGTTGGTCAAAGTTCAGTCAAAGTTTGGTCAAAGTTAGGCCCCTCTCAGTTTGAGCTATTTTAGACAGATATATTCGGATTTTAAATTGAATGTACTTGATACATTTAGCTTTCAAATAACTCAAATAATATTTATTTATTTACTTATTTTTAATGGATTTTAAATTCGAATTGTATCAAATTTACTGTGAGACCAATATAGACCAAAATCAAACAATAAGAGTATAAAAAAAAAGAGAAAAAAATAGAAATATTAGAAGCAGTGAGACCGAAATCATTCTATACATATTAAACAATCTCTAAACAAAATCATAGCCAACTGCCCCATAGTGGGGTGGTCGGCCACAAAAATTGAAAAAAAAAAAAATTATAGACAACCGCCCCACTGTGGGGCGGCCGGCTTTGGAAGGGGACCGCTCTACAGTGGAGCAATCAGGATATATTTTGAATTTTTGAAAAACACAGGACAAATTTGTTAAATTTTTTAAGATATTAATAAAAAAATCGGCTTTTACAGTTCTAGCACCACCAAATCATATTTGGTAGCCCTCTCCAACATTTATTAGAGGGACGGAAGCCTGTGCCTCTCTGACTTGAAACATCCGGAACAGGAACGATGGGAACAAAATAATGTTACAAAACCACCAGAGTACCCAAGAAATTATAAAATCTCAGATATTTAGAAACCGGCTACACATGTTTTGCTATGTAATTAATTTTAAAACGACGTTAATTTTGTTTGCTTAATGAACTTTTAGTAGGTCTTTCAGCCGTTAATTATGATTATGTGATTATTGATTTAATTTCGACTATCCAATTCACATGATATATAATGCAATATTACTTCTAATTGATATTGACAGAGCTAATTTGGTTTCAAGCAGCTTATTGGTAGCATACTTTTTCATTGTCTTTATTAATTGGGTGCTGCGTGAATCAAACTAGCTTTGTTAATATTTCTATTCATTAATAAAACTGCAATGCTGTAAAGCCGAATTTTTTATTAGTTTCCTCAGAAAAATAGAAACTTACAGAAAATGCAGAGACTTTTTTTATTTTTAAAAATTTCTAGCCGTCGAGATTTCTGGCAGTCCTAAAAAAAAATGAACCGCCAGGAATCCTGGCTTTTTTTTTTTTTTGGAAAATTCTCAAAATGAAAACACTAAACTAAATTTTTGATAAAACACTAAACTAAATTCTCAAAATGATCTGTTTTTTATAGCATACCCTAGATCTGAATATCAAAAACGCTAAACTAAATTTCAAAATGAAAACACTAAACGAAATTTTGATAAAACACTAAACTAAATTATCAATAAGATTTATTTTTATTATAGCATACCCTAGACCTGAATATAAAAAACGCTAAATTAAATTCCAAAATCAAAATATTTGAATTAAAAAATGAAAATATAACAAAAAAAACTCTAGATCTTATACTTCATACGTTTACATGAACAATGTGTAGGAAAGAGTATGGTAAATGACAAGAAAATCGAAAATTAGACCGAAAAAAACTTAATCAGAAACTTAAACTCAAGTTTTGAGGCTCTGTATTTGGTTTTTGCAATTCTGACTGTGTCACTTGCTCAATAAACAATAGTGGTTCAAAATTCATATCTTCTTCTTGCAAGCTTTTAGAAAAGTGATTATATGCTGAAATCGGACACTCGAGCTCCGAAATACGCTTATTTAAAGTTTCTTCGTCATTTTCGCTTTCTTGGTGAAGATATCGTCTCTCTTGCTCTAGCCTCACCTATTTACAAGAGATGTCTCAGATAAATACATATACAACCTACATATGCTTTCGATGAGAGAAATGACTTACAAAAAATAGATAGAGATGCATTATAACAACAAAGTACAGATCGATGATGTGGAAAAGTTTGTATTTCTTTTATCATGCACGGATCATACAATAAAACCTTGTACTATTTTTGGAGCATGTGTATACCCGTCTGAAAGAAGGATGCTCCTCATTTTTTTAAATACTATGTTTTTGATTTGTTTTGTCATTTAATTAGAATGTTATATTATCCATTTGATAATAATCATTAAAAAAATTAATTAATTAACAATTTTATTGCTCAATTACTCCTCAATATTTCAAAAAAAAATATATGAAGAGTATGGGAAAAATAAAAAAATCCTGGGTATTGTTAAAAATAAAAAAATCCTGGGCATATTTGTAATTTTCTATTTAATTGAGGATATTAATAAAAAAATTCGGCTGTAAAGAGTATGGGAAAATGTTTTCGGTGGAAAGGGGACTGAATGGGTTCTACTACCGCTGTAAAGAGTGCTCGAATAAATTTAATAACGAGATCATTTAACAATCCGCTTAAAAAATAGTTGATGGGCAATGCTTGAGAGATCATTCGAGGGGCCATGAATCACAAATGAAAATGATATAAATTCCTCCGTGCAGCAAAAGGTTGAGAGAATCATTGACTTTAAATCTCGCTTTCTTGAAGAATCAGCTGGAACTTGGGAGGCACTTTTAGTTACGATTTTCTCCCAATTTTGCGGGATTTTCGCATTGATAAATAACAAGAAATAGATATCTTTATTCAAACAAGATATTGATACAGACATCATGCTCGTTCGGGTGCATTGATCTGTGGAAAGGAGAAAAGAGTCAAGTTTATCTTGCATGTTTTAATCTGTGGATTGCATGGCATAGTTATTGATTAATTTCGTATAAATTGAGATAGTGGAATAAATCAAGATGAGGAATGCCTTTATTTTTTAATTTTTTAATAATATTTTTTTATTTTACGTAAAAATAAAACTGTTAAATGTGATCTATATTATTTTATTAACACATAGAAAATTATCACTTCTAAATTTAAATTTTATATAGATCAGTATGTTGAAATCGACATCTAGAATTTCATATCGGTATATTTTTGCAAGCTTCTTATACTAATAAAAATAAAATCGAAATGCCGTGATCTTTTACGTATGCATAGAAAAAATGATATATATCACATGTAACATTTTTATTTCAACATTTAAGTTTAAGTTTTAAATTATTGTAGTTTTGAAAATAAAGGCACGAAAAATGGAGGCATTTGAACTCTCCTCATAAATAGAGAGAGTCAAGATTTTTATCAGGGATGAGAATTTTTTTTACTGATACAACTAGCGAGTTGCAGACTGTTGTGAATTAACTAAACCAATTCAGTATGTGGATTGTTCAAAAGTAGGTAGCAGTCCGATTATACATAGATCTATATCTGATTTCCAAAATTTATGAGTAAGCAATTGCCTATACCTGATTCAATGTGACTCTGTTCCTCGTAAATCAAAGAGTCTTTCAGATGGTATCTTGGTCGGACTTTCTTGTAGTTTATCTTTGGGTTAGTTACATGAATGGTACATGTAGTTTTTACGTAAATCTATTTAGTATCTTGAAAAATATTATTTAATCTATTTTTGTTAGATTAAGAACCGGAGCTAATTGTTACGAATTCTGAAGTTTGGAAAAATTATTTGTCATGAATAAAATTTGGGTTTTTTTTGTTATGAATCAAAAGTTTGAGAGACTCGCATATATAGCATTATTCCTAACATTTTAGTGAAGATGGATTAATGACAATATGTGTTGTTTTTACATTTTTTTTCTTATTTTATGAACTATTGATCTTGTTAGCTTGTGTGAATTGAACTAAAAAAGATATGAAAATTTTTCATAGATGCAGAAAGAAGAATAAAATCAATAATTTAAATTTGTTTTTTGAATTTTAGAATTTGAAATATTAGTACAGAAGAGGGATTTTGACAACTTATTAATATCAAAATGTGGTAAAGAACTCTCTTCTATATTTATATCAGTAAAATAAATTAATATTGTCAGTTTTGATTGAAAACTTTTGTGCTTGAAAATGCCAATTCTTCAAAAAAACATGATAAAATGTTTATTTGACAGGAACGCCGAACGCTCGTCCTTTTAAAAAAATTGTTAATAATCAAAACATGTCATCATGTCCAAATAAAAATGTGTAGCATTGTGCAAACATTGTAGAGAATTATCAAGAAATTTGCATTCTAAGCAGCGTTTTCAAATAATAAATATTTTTAGCCCCAGTCCCCAGTCCATTTTTGTGAAATAAAATACTTTCGTATTTTAAGAATATTTGAATTCATTTTGAAATCGTTAATTTGAAAATTTAGCCTTTTCAGATATATATATTATTTTGTTCCATAGCTCTAATATTTTTAAATAGATCAGTTTTTTTTATTATAGTATAACAGTAGAGTCGATGCAATGTTACGACAGAGTTATAGAGAGATGATTGGTTTTCAAAATTGAATTACTCCGTTCTGTCACCTGATTTTTCAAAGTTATACAATAAAAACAAAAAAGAAAGAATGAATTCCAGAGTTTTCCGATTTTTTTATTAATCGAAAAAAAATATCGCAAATGGAGAACAGTTTGATGAAATTTCAATATGTAGGTAGGACAGAACAATTTATCTCGTCCCACAAATAAGAAGGATTTTGGATTTTCGCGCACTCGAAGTCAGATTGTTATTCCGGTGTTGTAGTATATGAGTTTGTGAGACAGGATAAATTGTCCCGTCCTACCTATATATCGAAATTTCATGAAACCGTTCTCCATCTGCGATATATTTTTTTATTTTCGATTAATAAAAAAATCAGCACTTTTTAGTCCCCTCAGATTAATTACGGGCATTTCAGTGATTATTATAGTTAATTAAATGTTATCTATCCAAATTATTAAATTAAATAATAAATTTATTAATAAAATAACAGCTTAAAATTCTTAACTTGAAAATGATAGAGAGTCAAAAAATTCTTAACTTGTGTGAATTAAATTTCTTCGGTATCAAATGAACCAATATAATTGTCAATAAATAATAACAAATAGGAGCCTGATAATTGTCCCATTAAACCAATCTCCGAACGTACTCTCAAGTATTTAATGTCTAACTTCTATTTTCAGCATTCATATCTAAGAATTTAAAGCTCTATTTATAACATTTTACAATGCTACTCACAAACTTTTAAACCTCTATTTACAAACATTTAAATTCTAAATCTAGATAATTTTAACTCCTAATTATTTTTGTCTTCAAGCCAAAAAGGAAAGATTCCTTTCACCCACTTTTTTTTTCTCTGATCATTTTCTTCTATTTTTCCGACGATCCATGATAAATTTTGTGAATTTAAAAATACGAACATTTTCTACTCGATTTTCTCTTTCAAATGAGATCTATGAAAAAATACTTTTGAGTAATTTTCAAGTCGTTGTTTTTTTTTTAAGTAAAGCCCATGAGCACTTTAAATTCTCAAGTTTTTAAACTTTGGTCTACAACTTTTTAAACCTGATATGAAAACTATTTAAATGTTCCACACAACTACTTTAAAGGATTGTAGACAAATGTTTTTTTTTTTTAATGAGAAATGTAGGAGTCAAGCTCCCAGATTCCACATATCAGATATGAATGGTGTCAATTTTACAAAGTTTGAAAAATAAAAGCATAAAAATAAGAGAAGAGAAAAGAGGATTATTTAGATAGAGGTTTAAAGGCTTGTGAAATAATATATATATATTTTTTTAAAAATTGAAAGTTAAGGATTGTACACATAAATTTAAATGCTTGATACGAGTACTTTAAACAATTGTAGACAGAGATTTAAAGGCTTGAGACAAGTACTTTAAAAGGTTGTAGACGGAGGTTTAAAAACTTGATTGCAGTGTTTTAAATGTTTGAGTGTACTACTTTAAACGCGTGATACTATATGATTGACATCAGAGATTTAAATGTTTGAATGTAGCAGTTTAAATGGTAGACATCAGAGATTTGAATGGTTGTGGGTTGAGGTTTAAAAGCTTAAGAATTTAAAATGCTCATGAACTTTACTAAAAAAATAAACGACTTGAAAATAACTCAAAAGTATTTCTTATTGGATCTAATTTGAAAGAGAAAATTGAGTAGAAAACATTCGTATTTTAGATTCGCAAAATTTATTCACGGGTTGTTGGAAAAATGGACGAGAATTATCAGAGAGAAAACAAAAAAAATGGGTGAAATGAATCTTTCCTCACAAAGTAGTTAAGAGTTAAACTACCAGATTTAACATTTAAATGCTTGCAAATAGAGATTTAAAAGCTTACAATTATCATTTTAAAAAGTTATAAACATAACTTTAAAAACTTGGATATGAGCGCTAGAAATGGAAGTTAAACAAAATTAAAAGTTTTTTTAGATTAAACTAGTTGGGGGGCGTTCGAATATGAAGACTCGGGAGCTAGAATATTTTCCTAATAAATATTTATTTTAAAAAACTTAATTTTTATTAATACAGTTTTTGAGTTGCTATTTTTTAACATCGAATAATCAACAATGATGTATTCGTCAATTTAAGAATTAGATACTTGTTCTTAATTATTACGCATTAATTTGTGATATTTAACAAGGTATAAATATAAAGTAAACTGGATTGACCAATGTTCCGACATTTTTATTAATATTCAAAGTTAATAGAAATTAATTAATATATCCATATATGCAGGAAGTTATAAAAATATCCATACCGGCTATTTTTCAGCCGGTACTCAATTTAATTCAGTACCAGCCAGAAAATAGCCGGTATCTAATTATTTTTTTTGCAACAGTACCGGCCAGAAACTGGCCTGTATTTTTTTTTTTTAAGGATGGTCATAGCATAGTTGGTTAGAAAAAAAGTCGTAGGAAACTCGGATTGAAGTTTGCACTCAGTTTGGTTAAGATCAAACAAATACATTTGGTTGGATGCGTGTGTTATATCGGTTGCATGTATCGGTGCATCATTGATGTTTTTGCAATGAAATATCGATGTTCTATTAGCCGGGTAGTGCTAAAAAAATATCGGTGCGTCGCTGATGTTTTATTAGACTTAGCATTGGCAATTAAGCAGGGTAGTGCTAAAAACACATCAGTGCGTCGCTATTTTTTTGCAATGAAACATCGATGCACTTCTGTCGTCGTTAGGCCGTGCATAAAGCATCGGTACTCAATTTTAGAATGTTGGTTATGTCAAATTAAATTCACTAGCTGCATGCGAACACTAAACTTTAGTGTCATACGACACTGTAAAAAAACCATCGGTACTTCAATCCGAGTTTCGTACGAACTTTTTCTTCTAGCCAACTATGCTATGCCCATCCTTCAAAAAAAAAAAAAAATTAAGTACCGGCCAGAAAATGACTGGTACTGTTGCACAAAATTTTTTTTGTTTTTGAGTACCGGTTATTTTCTGCCCGTACTGAATTAAATTGGATACTGGCTAGAAAATGACCAATACGGATATTTTTATAACTTTCCAGCGGATCTGAATATATTAATTAATTTCTATTAAACTTTGGATATTAATAAAAATGTCGGCCAATGTTTGAATATACTCCTGACCTTTCGGATCCGACTCCGCTGCTTTTCTTAGAAAAAAGCAGCGCCCTCCTTTTCCGATCCGAACCATTCAAAAATTTACATTCATGTATCTCGATAAAACAACTTTTTCATACACAAATCTCAACGAATTTGAATAGTTCGGATCGGAAAAGGAGGACCCTGCTTTTCTCTCAGAAAAGCAGCGGAGTGGGATCCTGACCTTTCCACCAAATATAATAAAAAGATATAGTACCGGATTTTTTCTTCTAGTTCCTGCTTTTCACTTTCATTTGGTAAAAAAAGAAATAAGAGTGGTGCGGCTAGCATGATGAAATTTATGTTTCCGAAGCATTTGTAGATCTCAAAAGAAGAGGATGCTATGATAACAAAGGTCAGCTCTGAGCTCAAATTACACGCCACTCGTATGTACTGATTCAAGTCGCTACCAGTAATTGAATGAACTCACTCTTAGGTCTCTTTTAGGTCACAGTACTGCTAGTGCTAGGCGCTTGTCTACTATACTATAGGTTCTCAATTTTAAAATAGCTTTAATTACTAGGTTGTTGTTAAATTTATTATTGTTGATTGACTAAAAGTAAAAAAGATACAGAACCTTTAATCGGTTATTAATTGAATGCTGTGCACTGAGAAATATTATTCCGTGTAATACTGATTTTATTAAAAACAACAATATATAAGGTGGATGAAATTCTAATATGAATTATAAGATACGTTATATCAGGAGAATATGATAACTGAGTGAAAAACTATTTTAAGTTTTGGTGATGATACTTATTTTATGTAAATCATTTTTCAAAACAAGAACGGTAGCATTTACAAGAATCACGTCTATTTCAGTAATTTAAACATTGTTCTTTGTATAAAATATTGCGTGCCAAAAAAAAAAAAAAATTTGACAACTTTTGACCTCATTTATGCTAAAAAAATATTGTAACATTTATTTAAATAACATGACAGCAATATCGCAATTGATCACAAAAGATTAAGGATAATCTTGAATTGATCTGCTAATTTAATATTTAAAAAAAGGCACTCTTTAGGGTTTTTAACTTTATCCCATTAAATGGGATGAAAACTGATATTTGATATCCGAATTACTAAGGGTGCGTTTAGATGATCCAAGAATAGAGCTAATCTTGGGTTGGCGCTACTATTCTCAAACCTTGGCGATCCAAAAACAAATTAGCAAATTGGATTAGCTCAATAATAGCTCTATTCTACTAACCCATAGAAATTGTGGGTTAGCAAAAATAGAACTAGTGGGGTTAATGATATTAATAAAATATTTAATTCCTCTCAATTAAAGTTGATTTAAAATAAATTAGTATTAAATAAATTTTTTATTAGTATTAAATAAATATAATATTAGATTAGATTAGTATTAAATACAATATTAGTTTAAATATTAAATGTAATATAATATTAATTTAAAATATAGTATTAAATAAATGTGATATCAAATTAGATTAATATTAAATAAAATGTTATATTAAATATCATATTGTAGTCATTAAATATTAAATGGAATATAATATTAGTTTAAATATTATATTAGTATTAAATAAATATAATATCAGATTAAATTAGTATTAAATAAAATATTAGATTAAATATAATATAATATTATTTTAAATGTTAAATGTAAGATATTATTAGTTTAAATAAATGTAATATAATATTAGTTTAAATGTTAATTGTAATATAATTATTAGTTTAAATATTAGATTAGTATTAAATATAATATTAGATTAAATTAGTATTAAATAAAATATTAGTTTAAATATTAAATGTAATATAATATCAATTTAAATATTAGATTAGTATTAAATAATATATAAATTAGATTAATATTAGATAAAAACGTTAGATTAAAGATAATATAATATTAAATTTAAAAATTGAATGTAATATAATATTAGTGTAAATGTTAATGTTGAATGTAATATAATATTAGTTTAAATTGTAAATGTAATATAATATTACTTTAAATATTAGATTAGTATTAAATAAAATATTAGATTAATTATAGTATAATATTAGTTTAAATATTAAATATAATATAATATTAATTTAAATATTATATATGTTATAACATCATTTTAAATATTAGATTAGTATTAAATAAAATATTAGATTAAATATAATATAATATTAGTTTAAATATTAAATGTAGTATAATATTAGTTTAAATGTTAAATGTAATATAATATTAGTTTAAATATTAGATTGCTATTAAATAAATATAATATTAGATTAGATTATATTAGTATTAAATAAAAGAGGAGGGTTCAAATGCCTTCATTTTTTGTGCCTCCACCATGCCTCCATTTCTAAAAACTTTAATAAATCAAAATTTAAAACTTAAAAAGTCAAAATAAACCCGTTAGATGTGATCTATGTTATTTTATCTATGCACGTGTAAATATTTATGACATTTCAATTTTATTTTGGTTGTCATCAAGAGCTTGTAAAAAACGTACTAATGTGGATAATTTCTAGACGTTGATTTTTCAACTTATTGATTCACATAAAAACAAAATCGAAATGTGATAATTTTTTATGAACACATAGAGAAAATAACATAGATCACATCTAACGGTTTTATTTTGATTTTTTAAGTTTTAATTTTGGGTTATTAAATTTTTTAAAAATGGAGGCATGGTGGAGACACAAAATATGGAGGCATTTGAACCCTAATATTATATGAGTAATAAAAATATTAGTTTAAATGTAATATAATATTAGTTTAAATATTAGATTAGTTTAATTATTATTTTATTCATCCCTTCCATCGTTATTCCAATTATACAATCCAAACGATTTTTTACTAACCCGAATAGTTCAAAATTAACGCTATTCTCAAACAACTCAGGTTAGTACTATTCTCAACTACTAATTCAAAAATCGCTATTCTTACACTAATCCTTGCACGATCCAAACGTACCCTAAGTGATTACTGCTTTGGATATGGTTTTGAATTTAGAAAGTTATTAAATTATTATCTGTATTCAGATATATATTTTTAATGTTATTCGAGAAAAAATGTACTTTCCAATTTCAAATTATTACAAAATAATTATGTTGCTCACCGTATAATACGATATTTTATGTACAATTGACAGTTCATAGTTTAGCATTATTGTAATAATTTTTTCCTTTATCCAGTGATAAACTGATAATCATTCTAACATATTACCCGGCGATTTTTTGTTTTGTTCAGAAAATAAATTTTCTCGTTTAGTCCAATGAAGATTTTGACGTAGAATTGAAGTCTTTCTACTGGGAAATGAAAAAGAGAAGAAATCCGTTGTTTAACTTGTATTTTGTTCTTCTCAAGACAACATAGGTAAAGGGGCTCTTTTGGAATATTCCAGGAATAGCAGGCCTCTAAAGTAACTTTACTGGCTTAAACTCACAATTGAGCAGACAAACAAACAGCTCTCTTTTCTGCTAAAATAAAAACATTTCTCTTTACCCGACACTATCCGAACCCCTAGAGAAAAAGAGAGTGAGAGACAGAGAGGTAGTAAATACCACTAATAAATGGTAATAAAAAGGAGAGAAAGGAAGAAGGAAAGCAGAGCACTACTCTCATATTGGAGATCCCTGCTCTGTTTAAAGAGAGGAGAGAGAAAGGTGGTAGCTTTGAAGAGTATATGGTTGGATTCTTCCGAGTGACAGAGGTAAACTCTACATGCTCTCTCTCTTGCTTTTTTTTTGTTTTGGTTGAGACTGACAACGGCAACACATAGTCATATACTGAGAAAAAAAGAGTGAGAGATTCACAACAAAATAAAAGGACGAATCAGAGAGAGAAGAGATGTTGGGCATGGGAGGTGCTATGATGGGCCTCTGCTATTGCTGTGTAGTGGCTTATTAGAGGACACCTGACAAGGCTATTCAGTTTCTTTTTTTTTTTGCCTTTGTTTTGTTTTAATTTACTTCACATCACTTTGTGCCCTCTCGTTTTCTCTCGGTCTCTCCCTAAAAAAAAAAATCTAGTATCTCTCCTCTTGGCATTCATCTCATTACCAAATACCAAGTAAGTTTGTCATTGCTCTTTTATTTCATTGTCTCTACATGAATTAGAATTAGCACCGTTAATAATATTTGTTTCCAAAATTTTCTTACTTGGAGTCTTTTATTTTTTTTGTTTTTTGTCTAATGACTTGTGCATTAGTAATTTAAAACACCAACTCAAAAGTTCTTGACACTTTCTCCATTTATTTCGTCTCCAAGTTGGTACTTCTCCCATAGTTCTTCTCAAAATAACGGATCACAGAATACCTTGTTTTTCTGTAAATCAAGTGAAACAAATTTTCTTGACTCTCTATTTATGTCTCCAAGTTGGTATTTTTTCCAGCTTCTGGTCTCATACCACGCTAACAATATATAGTCGCCTCACATGTTTCCTTTGTCGTAAATTGTGTCTAATTAATGTTGTATATATATATGTTTAATATCTCTCTCAACATACCTCACATGTTAGTTTCGTTTCCAAGTTGCCAGTTTCTCTCAGTGCATTTTTTGTATGCTCTCTTAGGAATTCAGACCCTTTGGTAAAACTGGCAAAATACTATGTCTCTCCTATCATCCTATGCATATTTCATTAGTATTCATTCATTTATTTATTTTATTCCAGGGCAAGTGTTTCACCGCAGCAACAACTTGCAAGGAATGTGCACTAGATCTTACCATCTCAAGAAAAGCTTAAGGGGAAGGAAGAAAAAAACAAATAATTTAATCAATTGAGGACAAGGGAGTTGTACTTATATGATGTCTGTTTAGTGTTTTGTGTGGATTTCTCTGATTTCGTACTAGGTTATGTGGGCTCTTGTACCAGTGGTTTAAACAACAAGGGTATTTTATACCGTATCTCTTGGTTTATTGTCTAAGTACGGAAAATAGTAAATTAAGAACCTAAGCAACCTATAAATTGCTACATGTACTCATTTTGACCCAAATCTCCTGGAATATTTGTCAATCTACTCCGTGGGGTTTTTCTTAGAGGGGCCTGGTACTGTTATAAATATCGAGAAATACTGGGGTTGGAGGAGTTGCAATTTGAAATTGGAAGCTTTTGAAGGGCTAAAATGAAGTTTATGAAGCTTGGATCAAAACCTGACTCCTTTCAGACAGATGGAAATGATGTTAGGTGATTTAATCTATTATTACATTTTCCTTAGTATCGTTTAACTATGCGTGGAATGGTGGAAAGTTAGTGTTTTGTTATTCTTTTTCTTTTTGTTTTTTGTACATGGTTTTTCTTTACTCATCTGGTTTTAGCTACGAACTTTTTCATGAAACAACTGACGTTGATCCAAGTACTAAGCTTATTTAGTAATTCATTTGGTAATTGCCTGTATATTACAGTACCTGGATTGCTAGAAAATTTGAGACAAGTCTTTATCTGATTTTGGTTGTTCTTTGCTCTCAGTAGTTTCTGATGGAGTAGGTTGTGTGCTTTACACCCCAAATAATTGCTCTATTAGTTTGATTATGCCTAAATTGGTTTCAACCAATTGCAGGATAGTGGCGACGGAAATGGCTACTGACATCACAATTCATGTAGGGGAAGTCAAGTTCCATCTACACAAGGTACAACTTTCTTTTACTTGAAGATTTGGGGTCTCATATCTCTCTTTTGTTATTGTCTTGTACTGGTAAGTACTAGATGCATTGTTCTGGCCTTAACCAAACAAAACTCAAAACCCATCATCTGTTTTAAAGTTTTTGTCCTTTTAAAAGTAATCACGAATGCCATACTAAGCCAATAACATATGGGCCGGCATCTATCATTAATTGCTAATCATACTCTCTCATCTCTTTTTCTATCTCACAATTCAATACGTCATAATGCAGTTCCCCCTTCTCTCAAAAAGTGGCCGAATCCAAAAGCTCCTTGCATCTCCTACTGACTTAGCCAACAACATCCATCTCAATGATGTCCCTGGTGGGGCCACCTCCTTCGAGATTTGTGCAAAGTTCTGTTATGGCACGACTGTGACTCTCAACCCTCATAATGTCATCTCCACTCGGTGTGCAGCTGAGTACCTTGAAATGCATGAATCAATTGAAAAAGGCAACCTGGTCTACAAAATTGATGTTTTTCTATCAAGTGTTTTCCGTAGCTGGAAAGATTCCATTATTACCCTTCAGACCATGAAAACCCTCAAATCATGGTGTGAAGATTTGAATCTAGTGGACCGTTGCATGGAGTGCATTGCGAGTAAGGCTTCTGTCGATGTGTCAAAGGTTGAGTGGTCGTACACGTACAACCGAAAGAAGCTTGCTCCAGCGGTGGTACCAAAAGATTGGTGGGTTGACGATTTAACGGAGGTTGAGTTGGATCAGTTCAAACAGATAATTGATACAATAAAAACCAAGGGGAGGGTTTCATACCAAGTGATAGGTGAGGCAGTAAAGACCTACACTTACAAGCGGGTCCCTGGTTTGAGCAAGGTGTCAGTTATTCAAGGAGACGCAAAAGTGAAATCTCTTGTAGAAACTGTTACATGGTTGTTGCCAAACGAAAGAGGTTCTGTTTCTTGTAGCTTCCTCCTCAAGCTACTACGAGCTGCATGCATGTTACGTTGTGCCAAAGCATGCAAAAATGAACTGGTGAAGAGAATAGGCAAGCAGTTAGAAGAGGCTTCAGTAACTGATCTCTTAATTCCTACCATAGATGGAGAGCTAACCATATACGACATAGATATGGTTCTTAACATAGTAGAAGAGTTCGTGATGCAAGATAGTGACAATGGTTGTGTTGAGGAGATGGAGAGGTCAGGCATGCTTTTCTGCAATAAGAAAGGTGTAGTGGCGAAGTTAATTGACGGTTATCTTGCTGAAGTGGCAAAAGATCCAAATATGCCTTTGTTGAAGTTTCTAGATTTGGCCGAGATGATACCAAGTGAGTCAAGACCCGTGCATGACGGGATCTACCGTGCTGTTGATATGTATCTCAAGGTGAGTCATATTCTTAATTAAATCAGGTATTTTTTTAAGTTGAAGATCTAAGTATATTTTGCAAATTTTGCAATGCCAGTTTTCACCACAAAATACCAGTCTATTACGAACAGTCCCTCAGATCATTGTATATACGAGGTAAGAAACTTTTAAATAAGGAGATAAGGAGCAAGATATACAACCAGCATTGAGCACATTAAATGGAAGTACCTATATCTGTACTAACAAAAGCAAGTAAAGAGTAGTAAATAAGTATTTAATAGTGCACACTAATGGTCAATTAACTGGCATTTGCACACATACAAAACCAACTGTTAAATCCATGTTAACTGTTTGAAACTCAAATAGGAGCACCAAAACATAAGCAAAG
The DNA here is from genome assembly GCA_025461045.1 of Carex parvula. Taxonomy (NCBI): domain Eukaryota; kingdom Viridiplantae; phylum Streptophyta; class Magnoliopsida; order Poales; family Cyperaceae; genus Carex; species Carex parvula. The sequence continues at coordinate 178,593 of JAJGRW010000391.1, read as the reverse complement.
GTGAGAAGAAGAAGCTTTGCTCGCTACTTGACTGCAAAAGGCTCTCCCCTGATGCATGTGCCCATGCTGTTCAAAACGACCGCTTGCCTCTCCGCCTTGTTGTCCAGCTCCTTTTCCACGAGCAATCTCGCACTTCTGCCTCCGCCTCTGTCTCTAGTGACAGTAACAGAGCTGACAACTCAAGTGTCGTAACTTCCTATGGAAGTTCCCGCTCTGCTGCCACCACTCTCACCACCACCACCACCACCACCACCACAACCACTGAGGATGATAGTTGGGATGGTGTAAATGGTGTCAATACTGTGAAGGTGAAGGCAAATGTGACACCTAAGAAAATACTAGGAAAGATTTTGACTGTGAAAGGTAACGGGAACGGTATGCTGGTGAGTAGTGGGTCAGATTCGTCAGGCAGTCCTGAGGGGATTGTAAAGGCTACACCGGCAAGGAAAGTCCGATAGTTGGTTTCCTAGTGAAGGTTGTTTGGTTTTAAGGTTTAGGGATAGCATTAGTGGTGTAGTTGATTCTCCTTTTTCTTAATTTTTTTGTTTGTGTGTTTTCTGAAAGATGGTAAGACAGCAAGCAGGATGGATTTTAAGAACTTGTACGCTGTGGTAGTTTACGTTGCTTGTTAGCTTGTTAAAATTAAACTAAGAACTGTTTTCATTTAAGGTATGCTATAACATTAAGTTCTTTTGATGGCGAAAAGATTGAAATATTTTTGTTGCTCTTGTGGTCTGGCCTCATCGTGTTTATCTAGAGAAACTTTTCAAGACCACTGTTTATATTCTGTATATGTGAAACCCTGTTACGCTGGCCATTACATTTTATTACCGAACTAATTGCTAGACAATATTTCTCCATGTCAGTCTTTTCATAGTATCGAACTGGTGATGGCATAATTCTGTATCATTCTCATTTGCACGTCTAAAATCAACACATTTATTGTCCTTGCAACTATTTTTTAAAATAATAATTTGGATAGGATAAAAATAATAATAATTTATTATATTCTTTTTAATGTATCAGACCCAAGCCGACTTGTAGTATGTCAACATCTTTTTTTATCTGAGCTGACCTGACGGGTCATCAGTCAACCCATCTTGTTTTGTCTAAATTTTATTTATATATGTTTATTAATATTTGACTTTCTTTGGCTGCAGTTATTATACCATCGACTTTATCGTACCAGAGCCTAAACCGCCAGTATGATCCATTTTCGTTATTGATGATTGAATGAACACGGAGCATGGTTAAATTCAATGACGACAGCTAGGGAACATACACATATCTATTCTTTTTAATATACACCACTGAGTTTATAAGAGGGCCAGCCCTGATGCTTTGATAAGTAACCACTAAGTTGAGCCTTTACCATTTTAGCAGTGTGGAAGAAGCAAGCTGTCACTCAGGTGCAATTTAGGAAACAAAGCTGCTGAATCAAATCTGGACAGATTAGGAAAAATAGAGGAAAAAAGGAAGAATGCGTAGACAGATTGAATAATTATGATTAGATTGCTGTAATTGTCTAAGTTAGGTATTACTCTCAAATGTAATATTTAGTTTCTAATTTAGAGGATCATGTAAAAATGATAAATAGAGATATAGGTGACAGAATGTAATAAGAAGAAAAACTCTCTGTAAATTTCTTTTATCCATGAAATAAAATAAGGGAGGGAAGGGTGATTCTTGGGAGTTTGGTGTTCTTGTTTTTTCTGACATGGTATCAGAGCTCGGGTATCGATCCCGGGTATAGAATCCTTTCAACTCTTCCCTCAATAATAATCTGTCCTTACCAGCAATACAGAAACCAGAAAAAAAAAGGTTCGAAACAAGAATCTTCTAAGTTGTTTCTGAAGTACCACCATGGCAAGCGGTTCCGAGATAAACTCTGACACAGCCAACCTAATTGACAAATTGTCACAGCTGATCACCTTACAACAAACCCAGTTAATAGCAATACAACAAAATTCCATTACCTCACCATCGCCTCAAATGCCATCTGATACAAATTTACATCCAAATCTCGTTCCTATAAAATTAAATGGGAAGAACTATTCCTTGTGGTCCCAATCGGTACGCATGTGTCTCAAGGCTCGCGAAAAACTCAAACATATAACCGAAACCTCTCCAGCCGAGACTAGCCCACTGTTTCAACGGTGGGACATCGAAGACACGATAGTAAAAGGGTGGATCTGCAATTCTCTGGACTCAAACCTCTACGGCAAGTTTCTTCGCTACCCAACAGCCAAGGAGGTGTGGGACGCAATAGCCACGACTTTCTATGATGGAAGTGATGTAGCTCAGGTATTTGATTTAAATAAACGGGTGAATAGGATTAAACAATCAGGTAGATCAGTGGAAGAATATTACAATGAACTACAAGACATTTGGTTAGAAATTGATTTCCGTCGCCCAAATCCTATGAGTTGTACTACTGATATTGAAAAATTTGACAAGTTTGTTCAAGAGTCCAGAGTTTACTCTTTCTTAGATGGCCTTGATGAGAAACTAGATAACGAGCGAGCGAATGTCTTGCAAATGACTCTGTTTCCGACACTCGAACAAGCGTTTGCTAGAGTAAGAAAGGAAGCTACAAGACAAGATATCATGAAGAAGGGAGATGAAGGGGAGTCTCACGTACCAGCAGCCATGTTCTCAAGGGGTCAGAGAAATTTTGAGGTAAATTACACCCCTAACCGAAACTCTGGTGCAGCTGACAAGGCTACTCTAAAATGCACTCACTGTGGCCAAACAAGGCACACAAAAGAACAGTGTTTCCAATTGGTGGGCTATCCCGAATGGTTTAAAGACCGGCGCAAAGGAAAAAATAATTGGCATGGCAAAGGAAGAGCAGCTGTTGCACAAGGCAATTCCGCAGGAGCAAATCTCTGTGAGAATGGAAACAGAGCAGTGGCAAGACCACAACAGGGCAGTGGCTTCGGTCAACAAGGCAGTGGCATCAGTGAGACTGGAAACCGAACCCAAGGTGAGTCAACCAATTCGCTAGAACACTCAGGCTATCAAGGCAGGGAACTCCATGCAGCAGGTACCAGTACTCCTTCATTTTCAATCCAGGAAGGTTCAGGTAATATAACTGGCTCAGCTTATTTTAATTTGAACTATCCACCTGAAGAAAATTGGGTATTAGATACAGGGGCAACTGATCATATGACCCATACCGAAACAGACCTTATAAATTCTAAACAACCAAGGAAAAATGGTATAATTAATGCCAATGGTGTTTGTTACCCGGTTAGTGGGGCTGGAGATGTGATCGTATGTCCAAATTTAACCCTCCAAAATACATTGCTGGTTCCATCCTTGGCTTCAAAATTAATATCCATTGGACAACTGACAAAAGAACTAAACTGCGTGGTTCATATATTCCCTGATTATTGCTTATTCCAGGACATCAAAACCAAGAGAATTTTGGGCCGTGGTATTAGGAGAGATGGGTTGTATTATCTCGACAATAAGAAGACTGGAGATGTACTACTAAGCATGGCCTCTTCAGATGAGATGAACAAGATATTATTATGGCATAAACGATTGGGGCATCCATCCCTAGGGTATATGCAGAAACTCTTTCCAAAATTGTTTACTAATTTTAAGCATGAAAATTTTGTATGTGAAACATGTATTAAAGCAAAAAATCATCGGTCCACATATTTACCAAGTGATAATAAGAAACTTGCTCCATTTGATTTAATTCATACTGACGTATGGGGGCCATCTCCTATAATTTCTAAATCTGGTTATAGGTGGTATGTAATTTTTGTTGATGATTTTTCACGTGTGACATGGCTATACTTGTTAAAAACCAAAGATGAAGTAAAGGAGATTTTTAAAAATTTTATGACTATGATTAAGACACAATTTGATAAAACCATTAAAGTAATTCGAAGTGATAACGGGACAGAATATATAAACCATGACTTACAAACATTTTTCCAAAGCAAAGGAATAATACACGAGACATCATGTGTTGGAACCCCACAACAGAATGGCGTCGCAGAACGGAAAAATAAGCACATTCTCGAGATCACAAGGGCTCTGTTAATTGAAAGTGGCATACCAAATATTTTTTGGGATAATGCGATAACATTTGCAATATATCTCATGAATCGAACTCCAACCCGGGTAAATGATTTTAAAACACCTTTACAAGTATTTTCTACACACCTTAAAATAAATTCTGTACTTAACTTGGCACCTAAAGTCTTCGGATGCACCGTATATGTTCACCTCCAAAAACACTTAAGATCAAAACTTGAACCGAGGGCAGAAAAATGTGTCTTTTTAGGAATAGGACAAAATAAAAAAGGGTACAAGTGAAAAAATAGTCCAAATACAAGGAAATTTTTTACTACACTAGATATAACGTTTGTAGAGCATGAATTGTTTTATAAAAACTTCCAAAATCCAATTCAGGAGGAGAGCACTAACACAACAACGGAATTGGATTTTAATTTTCTAACCTATGAATTAATTATACAAAATGGTGCCACTAATCCTGAACCAAACACACATACATCGGTGCCACAATTGGAGTCAGACCACACAGAACCCGAACCTGAAATAGAACTACATACAGAACCCGAAATAGAGTCAGAAGAACTGCACCTTGAAGACGAGATAATACAATCTGACAATCCAATACCACCACGGCCTGAGTCTCTTGAGGAAACTTTTGAGGTTAGTTCTCCTGCACACTCATTTAAATTACCACCAAGGGAAAATAGGGGAAAACCACCAAAACGGTACGTACCAGAAGATGGTACAAGTAAAGAAAAATATCCAATTGCAAAATACACCTCTACAAATCACTTAAGTGAACCATTAAAAGGTTTTGTAAATCAAATATCATCCATAACTGTTCCTGAAAAATTAGAAGAAGCCATAAAAGACCCAAAATGGATAAAAGCAATGGATATAGAAATGGAGGCATTAGAAAAAAATAATACCTGGGAAATAACTGATTTACCTACTGGAAAAAAGGCGGTGGGGTGCAAATGGGTATACACTATAAAATATGATGCACAAGGAAAAATAGAAAGGTACAAAGCAAGACTTGTAGCGAAAGGATATACTCAGACCTATGGGATTGATTTTCAAGAAACATTCTCTCCCGTTGCTAAACTTAGTTCTGTTAGAGTTATATTATCTATTGCAGCAAACTTAGAATGGCCCCTGCATCAATTCGACGTAAACAATGCATTTCTCCACGGAGAACTAGAGGAAGAGATATACATGGAGTTACCACCTGGATACCAGGTATCGAATACAACAAAGAAGGTGTGCAAATTAAAGATGACTTTATATGGCTTAAAGCAGTCACCAAGAGCTTGGTTCGGAAAGTTCAGTCAAGCCATGAAAAGGTATGGGTATACTCAGAGTGACTCAGATCACACGATGTTTTATAAGAGGGGTCAAGATAAAATTGCTATCCTAATAATTTACGTCGATGATATGATCATAACTGGGAATGACACAGAGGAAATAAAAGAATTAGAAGCAAGATTGTCTAGGGAATTTGAAATGAAAAATTTGGGAGGTTTAAAATATTTCCTTGGAATAGAGGTAACCCGAAATAAAGAGGGAATTTTCTTATCACAAAGGAAATATATACTTGATCTCTTATCTGAAGTTGGAATGTTAGATTGCAAACCGGTTGATACACCAATGATTCCAAATGTAATATTAGAAGCTTACACTGATCACACCCCTACAAGTGTAGAGAGATACCAGAAATTGGTAGGAAAACTTATTTATTTGTCCCACACAAGGCCCGACATAGCATATGCTGTAAGTGTGGTAAGTCAGTTTATGCACTCTCCTAAGGAAGAACATTTAGAAGCTGTAATGAGAATCATCAGGTATTTGAAGGGTACACCAGGGAGAGGCATAGTATTCAGAAAAAATTCGCATCTACAAGTAGTAGCATATAGTGATGCAGATTGGGCAGGATGTGTGATAGATCGGCGATCAACAGCAGGTTATTTTACCTTTGTGGGAGGAAATTTGGTTACATGGAAATCAAAAAAACAAAATGTAGTAACTCTTTCAAGTGCAGAATCAGAATTCCAGGGCATGGTCAAAGCGATTTGTGAATTATTGTGGCTAAAGAAATTCTTAAAGGAACTAGGATTCGAACCACAATCAGAAATGAAGTTATTTTGTGATAACAAAGCAGCAATAGATATTTCTCACAACCCAGTTCAACACGATAGAACCAAACATATAGAAGTTGACCGGCATTTTATCAAAGAAAAATTAGAAGCAAAAATTATATCAATGCCGTTTGTGCGATCCAGTGAACAACTGGCGGATGTGTTAACAAAACCTGTGTCAAGTAAGAACTTCAGTGAGTCTATTGATAGGCTAGGAATGAAAGACATATACGTATCAGCTTGAGGAGGAGTGTGGAAGAAGCAAGCTGTCACTCAGGTGCAATTTAGGAAACAAAGCTGCTGAATCAAATCTGGACAGATTAGGAAAAATAGAGGAATAAAGGAAGAATGCGTAGACAGATTGAATAATTATGATTAGATTGCTGTAATTGTCTAAGTTAGGTATTACTCTCAAATGTAATATTTAGTTTCTAATTTAGAGGATCATGTAAAAATGATAAATAGAGATATAGGTGACAGAATGTAATAAGAAGAAAAACTCTCTGTAAATTTCTTTTATCCATGAAATAAAATAAGGGAGGGAAGGGTGATTCTTGGGAGTTTGGTGTTCTTGTTTTTCTGACAAGCAGCAATGAGGTGTATTCTCTTGTTCCTTGCACTACTCTTTCTACTTCCTCTGGTTCAATCTTCTCTCACATCTCAAGCACAAGCTCTCCTCCTTTGAAAATCCACTCTCCAGACTCAACAACCGCTTTCATCTTGGAATCTGCATGTCCATCCTTGCAACTGGATTGGAATCACTTGCCGTAACACTAACAAAAGAAGGCAAATCATTACTAAAATTTCTCTTTCCCATAAGGGTCTAATTGGAAAATTAGATGCTCTTAATTTCTCTGCTCTTTCATCCATTAGAACGTTTAATCTCAGTGATAATAACCTCAGCGGAGTAATTCCTCTGTCAATATGTTTCTTCTCAAAACTCACCTATCTTGATCTCTCTGATAATGTTCTTTATGGTTTGATCCCGTCAAGCATTGGAAACTTGACAAACATAAATGTTCTGTATATTGGGAGCAATACTCTCTCCGGACCAATCCCTTCTGAAATTGGTGAACTTACACATTTGACAGATTTAGAACTACATGATAACTGGCTGAGTGGAGAAATACCTACTAATATAGAAAACTTAACTAATCTTGTCTATATGTATCTTTGGAGTAATAATCTAGCTGGACCAATCCCTCAAATTGGGAAACTTACAAATTTAATAGGTTTAAGCTTAGCAACAAACTTTGTAAGTGATGAAATTGGTAAACTTACAAATTTGATAGGTTTAAGCATAGCAACAAACTTTTTAAGTGGAGAAATACCCACTAATTTAGGTAACTTCACCAATCTTATCCATCTGTATCTCTGGGATAATATTCTTGTTGGATCGATCTCTCATGAAATTGGAAAACTTACACATTTGATAACTTTAAGCCTACCAGAAAATTCTCTAAGTGGAGAAATACCTACTAATCTAGGAAACTTAACTAATCTGGTCTATCTGTATCTTTGGGATAATAATCTCTACGGATCGATCCCTCCTGAAATAGGCAGACTTGCACAATTGACAAATTTAGCACTATCAATGAACTTTTTAAGTGGAGAAAAATTCCAGCTGCTCTTGGAAACCTAAGTAATATGAACACTTTAATTCTAGAGAGGAATACTCTCTCTGGGTTGATCCCTCCAACAATTGGTTTGCTAACAAAGATGGCAAGTCTATCCCTATCTTCAAATTCTTTGAGCGGAGAAATTCGTACTACTTTTGGAAACTTGACCATGATTGAAAATTTATTCATTATGAACAATAGATTATTTGGATCAATACCTCATGAAATGAATATCTAATAAGGTTAGTTCAAATTTTATTGAGCGACAACAATCTTTCTGGATATGTACCTGCTGATTTGTGCAAAGGGCAAGTTCTTGAGGGGGTTGCTTTGCACGATAACAAATTTGAAGGTCCAATTCCAAGTAGTTTGAAAAATTGCAGTAGTTTAACAAAAGGTACTCTACAAAGAAATCTATTTCATGGAGACATATCTAAACAATTCGGGGTCTACAGGAATCTAAGTTACATGGATTTGACCGCCAATCGACTTTCAGGAAATCTTGCATCCACGTGGGCCCACTGCCAGAACTTATTATTTCTAGACATATCAAGTAATAAAATTGGTGGTGTCATACCACCTGAGATTGGTAGCTTGGATGGGTTAGTAAAACTTCATTTATCATCTAATTATCTATCTTATACCGGCGGAACTTGGTAGATTAAAAAGATTGATCGAACTAAATCTAAGTCACAATAATTTCATAGGAAATGTACCGAAAGAGCTGGGAATGTTGCCTGCTTTAATAAACCTTGATATATCGTCAAACAATCTGTCAAGTGTACCAGAAGATTTGGGCAATTGTATTAACCTTGAATTATTAGACCTCAGCAAAAATAGGTTGACTGGAAAAATTCCATCTCATTTTGGAAACTTAATACACTTACTGGACCTCCTAGATTTAAGCTCAAATTTTTTTACTGGAGAAATACCAATAGCGGTAGCGCACTTAATCATGTTACAAAATCTCAATCTATCTCACAACAATCTAACTGGTCAGATTCCGTCTTCATTGGGCGACTTGTTAAGCTTGTCAACCATGGATTTGTCATACAATCAACTGGAGGGTCCAGTGCCCGATAAAAAGTTCTTCCAGAAAGCCCCACAACAATGGTTTGTACACAACACAAATCTTTGTGGCACTATTCAGGCCGACATTTTTATTATATCCAAAGTTTAATAGAAATTAATTAATATACTCAGATCCGCTGGAAAGTTATAATATCTATACCGGCCATTTTCTGACCGGTACCCAATTTAATTCATTACCGGCTAGAAATGACCGGTACCCAAATTTTTTTTTAATACGGTACCGGTACCCAAATTTTTTATTTTTTTTAGGATGGGCATAACATAGTTGGCTAGAAAAAAAAGTCGTAGAAAACTCGGATTGAAGTTTGCACTCGGTTTGACTAAGATCAAACAAATGCATTTGATTGGATGCGTGTGTTACATCGGTTACATGTATTGGTGCATCATCGATGTTTTTGCAATGAAACATCGATGTTTTATTAGCCGAGTAATGTTAAAAAAATATCGGTGCGTCGCTAATATTTTTGTAATGAAACATCGATGTTTTATTAGACTTAGAATTGACAATTAAACAGGGTAGTGATAAAAAAACATCGGCGCGTCGCTGATGTTTTTGTAATGAAACATCTATGCACTTCTGCCGTCGTTAGTGTTGGATTTTGACTGTTCAAATCCATTGATCTCGAGTTTTGACTGTTCAAACCCGTTCATTAGCTTAAGATGCGGAAAGAACGTAAAACAAAATTTTTTACTTCTAACTTAAGCTACGGATTAAACGGGGTATGTCAGAAAACTTTCCAAGGCGGTCCACCTTCAGTATTCCTTTGGCATCAAAACCCGATTTAATCCTTTTATAGATCTACTCCATAATTGATTTCTAAAGTTTTAATCTATTTAACAATTAAACAGATTAATATAACAAGTTTATACGTTGTATCCAAATTCCAATTGGATTGTAGTCACGTCTCGTAGCACCAGACGTCTGATGCCTCTATCGGTTGTCCACCAGGAATAACCAGAGAGCGGTTATTTCTTTTGCCAGAAATACTATAACCGCGTTTTTTGCAAAACACTATTCATGAAAAGGCGAAAACACTATTCACGATTTTGCACAAGATGATTCACGATCGACGGCAAAAATACCGTGTACTTCGCAAAAACACTATTCATGAATCCCGAGAACACTATTCACGACTTGCAAGATATACGTAATCAAATTACGTATTCTTTCTTTTCTCACGAAAATACTATTTGGGAGAGAAAATATTATAACCGAATTGAATCGAGTCGAATCTGATTTCTATATTTTTCTCTACCCCTACCCCTCTATTTATAGCCTTTGAAATATTGTGAAAAGACCAAAATACCCCATGAATAGTAAGGAGGTTGTGAATAGTAAGGAGGTTTGTTGAGGTGCTTGTAAGTAGCTTGCAGCGAGGTGCTTGTTGCGATAAAATTATACAACGTGTCGTACACGCTTATAAATTTAATGTGTTTAAGCTTGTCATCTCTATGACATTTATTTATTAATTATAACATTTATAATTAATCAAATAAATTAATTCTTTGATTACTTTCCTATTGGTGTGACCTGATAGGATATGTGTTATGTTGGTAAATAGAATTAAAACTGTTTTTAACTTCTATAATTATGAGAGGCATTTGGCAAAACGCATCATGACCATCCAATTACACAGATGATGCTGTACTGTACAATATCACGATCCAGTAAACTATTTTACTTGTGTTTAATTCTTTCGTCTCATAGCTGTCAGATTAATTTCAAGGTAGGTTTGTGTCATCCTTGCAAATTAATCTTTTCTTGATCTTGAACAGATTATCAAATATGATTAACTCTTGTTAATCATACCGCATGCAGATAATATTATTCTATTAAGGGGCCCAGTGACGCTATAACTCGTATAATAAATATGAGGGACAATAGTACTTTTGGTAGACCATCACTTCCTCAGCATAAGTTATGTATACCGAAGAGCTACCGTTATAGCTACTTTTTACGGATAGCGTTAGGTAACAGTCACAGATACATTTCTTCTGTAGGAACGATGAATACCTCATACTTTAGAATTTAACACTGAATGAAAGCATTAATGACACGAACACAATTCCGTATAATGTTTCATTCGGAGTCTGTCAAATACCATGTTCCTGGAACATGTATCTATGTGATTAAAATGACAACTCTATGTCTATGGTCTGTAAACTTGACCATCTTTTAATCCACATACTAACCTTGTAGCGGTAATTAGTGTTCTTGCTAATTACCTCGGTCAGTGACTTTTGAAGAGTGTATATCATCTGTATTATGAAGTTTCACAATTCCAGTCATTAACTCGAAATGATTCATAAATTCAATAATACTTAAGGAAACAAAATGACATTTTATTAATCATTCAATTCATGAACAAAGCTTTATGATAATTTTATTGTATTATTGACTTCTAGATTATTACTTACTAACAATCTCCCACTTAAGCTAGAAGCCAATCATCGTAGGATCTACTTTATACAAAGCTCTATATTCTAAAAGATCTCGTAGATCTAAAGAAAATCTCACAGCCAATCTTTTATGTGTTCCTGACCCATAAAAGCTGTATGCATTCGGTGCATGGCTTGAGTTAGAGTTTTGTGAGTGGATCAGCTGTGTTGCTGACTGTGTCAATTTTACAAATCTTTACTTTACCTTTATATTAATTATATCTTTTATAATTAACATCTTATTATGTTTACGATCTCTCGTATTAGGAGATAACGTTGTAGAACACGTTTGGATCTCGAGTGCGATCTCGGTTCCTTGACCTGAGCTATAGCTCTATTGTTGTCTCAATAGAAGTCCACAGGGCTTTGAACACTTGGAACCACTCATAGTTCGCTAAGGAACTACTTGATCCAGAAACTCTCTATAGGTGCTCCGAAAGCAACTATATACTTAGCTTCGGTGTAAACATTTACAGCGAGTCCAAGATTAGCCTGATACCTGCTCGTTACACTCAAAGCGTATGAGATATCAGGGCGAGTGCACAAAATGGTGTATATGATAGAGCCAATAGCCGAAGCGTATGGTACTCTACTCATTATGCTTTGCTCATCAGTTGTCGCAAGGACACTGAGTCTTGCTAAGCTGAACACCATGATTCATTGGCAGAAATCCTTTCTTAGAATCTTGTATGCTGAACCGATTTCAGTACTTTGTCAATGTGTGTGCTTTGACTCAATCCTATGAGTCTCTTCGATCTACCTCGGTAGATCTTTATGCCCAGTATATAGACATCCTCGCCCAAGTCCTTCATTTAAATACATTCTTTAATGAAGACTCGGCTAATTGTAGTAGTGGAATATCGTTATTGATTAGGAGTATGTCATCGACGTATAATTTTTTAGAAAAGCAATTGCACTCCCACTAGCCTTACTGTACATACAAGGTTCTTCTTCGCATTTTGACGAAGTCAAACTTTTGACTTCTTCGTCAAACCAAATATCCCAACTCCGTGATGCTAGCTTCAATCCATAAATGAATTTAAGAAGCTTGCATACCTTCCCAGCATTCTCTGGATCTTCAAAACCCGAAGGCTGTATCATGTACAGGTCTTCTTCTATTTTCATTTAAGAAAGTGGTTTTGATATCCATTTGCCATATTTCATAATCATGAAATGCTGCAATTGCTAGGAGTATCCGAATTGACTTAAACATAGTCACGGGCGAAAAAGTTTCATTATTATCTACGCCGAGAATCGTTTGAAATCTTTCGCTACCAGCCGTGCTTTGTATATAGTCATATTGTCATCCATGTCTGTTTTCCTTTTGAAAACCCACTTGTTAGCTATAGGTTTTACCCCATCAAGTGGTAAAACTAGGTTCCAGACTGTATTGTCATACATGGATTGCATTTCAGATCTCATGGCCTCCAACCATTTATCGGAGTTGGGCCTATCCATTGCTTCCGCACAGGTTAGTGGATCTTCAGTGTCAAACACTGAGACCTCGTGCAGTCCTATGTACCTCTCGGGTGCATGGACTGTCCTTGCTGACCTACGTAGCATTTGTTCTTCTGGCTGTTGAACTTGATCCGCAACAGTGTGCGGGTTCAGTTCTACTTCAACTTGCGTCGAAGTATCTGAGCTCAGGACTAGAACCTCTTCCATAGCTACTTGTGGATTTGGTTCTTCCAGATGCTCATCAGCCGAAGTAACAAGTGGTGGGTTTATCTGATCTGTATTAGATATTATATTGTGTGATGTATCTCTAATTTCTTCAAGTATTACATTACTCCCACTACTTCCTTTTGCGAGAAACCCGTTCTCCAAAAGTATACCATGACGAGCAACAACTATAGTGTTCTCGGATTGGTATAGAAGTAATATCCTTTCTTTTCTTAGGATATTCTATGAAAAAGCACTTAGCAGATTTGGGACCAAGTTTGTCAGACGTCAGGCGTGTGACAAATACTTCGCAACTCCAGATTTTAAGATAAGACATTTGGGAGTTTTCCAAACCATAACTCGTATGGAGTCTTTTCAACTGACTTGGATGGAACCATATTTATCGTTAGTGCGACAGTTTCTAGTGCGTGTCCCCAAAATGATTTGGGAAGGGTGGCGTTACTCATCATGGAACGAACCTTGTCCAGCAGGGTTCGACTCCTTCTCTCAGACAACATCGTTCCATTACGGTGTTCTGGAGGTGTGAGCTGTGAGACTATCTCACATTCTTTTAAGTACGTCTTAAACTCAGAACTTAAGTATTTGCCTCCACGGTCATACCGTAAGGCCTTAATACTTTTGTTCAGTTGATTTTCTACTTCAGTCTTGAATTCCTTGAACTTGTCAAAGGATTCAGACTTATGTTTCATCAAGTAGACATAACCATATATACTGTAATCATCAGTAAACGTGATAAAGTAGGAATAACCGTTTCTTGTACAAGTACTCATCGGTCCGCATACATCGGTGTGTATAAGGGCTAATAAGTCACTTGCCCTTTCTCCCTATTGGTGAAAGGCGCTTTGGTCATTTTTCATCGTAAACAAGATTCGCACGTGTTTAATTGATTCAAGATCAAATTTACCAAGAAGTCCAATTTCTTGTAACTTCATGATGTGTTTCTCGTTTATATGACCAAGGCGAAAATGCCACATGTAAGTCGTAATTTCATGAGAGTTTTGAGTTAGTTTGTTATTGATGTTAATCACAGGTTTATTTATTTCTAGTTCTCAGGACACGTAAAGGGGTTCGTTGGAAAGAGTACTGAATGTGATCCCATTCCCGTCTTTCCTTGCTTGAACCTTGTTCTATGTCCTGATTACTAGCCCGCTAGGCAAATACAACTATATCCTACTGACTGTAACGGCTGCAACGTGTGCTCCGTTTTCAACTCGGAGTTGTATTTCCTTATTGCGTAATTTCCTCTTATTTCTTAGTGCATTCATATTTGAACGAATATGAGCACATGATTTGGTATCTAGTACCCAATCATTAATAGAGGTCGCAATATTAACTTCAATAACATTGATACCAGAGATTGAAGCTTCTGAGTCTCGCCTAGATTTCAGATCACCTAGATATCTCGGGCCTCTTTCAGTGACTTTTGCTATAGCAGTCAGAGTTAGCAGAAACATTTAACTTAGGAATGTTTGTTACTGGAACAAACTTCCCTTTGCCTTTGTACTTAATAGCCGTTTTTCCCTTTTGCTTTCTTGATCTTCCTCCCACCTTCTTGGATCATGAGGACACGAGATCTATTCTCGATGTTACCATCATTGATCCTCAACATCCCTTTTAGCTCCTGCAAGCTCTTATCCTTCCCTTGCATTTGGAAGTTCACGATGAACTCTGAATTGCTGGGAGGGAGAGAGTTCAGGATAACGTCCGTGACCAACTCGGTGCTCAACGGATAGCTAAGCTTTTCAAGTTGCTCAGCATCGCTTGTCAAACGAAGCGTGTGAGTACTGACAGAGCTGCTCTCAGCCTTTTTAGGACTGTCAAGGACCGGTGTATTCAGAACATATTCCATTTTCTTATGTATGTCTCGGAACGTTTGTCAGAGTACGAAACGAAATGAGAGAGACGTTTCTTTAGTCATGTTCTACATTTTTAAATGTAAAGATTTTAGCTTTGTTCATGTAATGTTTTATACAATGATAAAACCTCCCACTGCAAATTTGTTCTATACCCATTTTGCAGTAGGACCAAGATCCCTATTTTCACTAAGAACTAAGACAGTGTATTCATATCATGGTCATTAGTTATCTTAGGTAAGCAACTCAGGTGCTAATCATATACTCTCCTTGTGACTCTTGGTTTCGTTAAACAACGTTTGTTTTAACGAATACTTTGTCCCGAGCCTAAAACTCTTTTAGAAATCATCGGTAAGTAACCTCACTCTATTTTGTTTTGTTATGTCTCACATAACCCTCGACCACCAAAGGTAAAAGGCGATGCCTACTGAGTAGGGTTAACATCAACCAATGAACAATGGTATGAGGAGGATAGAGTAGGAAGACATACTACTTAATTCAGTGAGTTTGTGTTTTACGCTTTAACCAAGCAGGCAGTCAAGGAAAGGAAGTTTTTCCAGGAAAAATATTGGATGTGATCCCATTCGTATTTTCTTCAAGTACCTCTTTCGTATGCTTCAATAAGCAGTCATGGAAAGGAAGTCAAAGAGAGAAAAAATACCGAATGTGTTCTTATTGGTATCTTCCTTAAAGACCTCTTTCATATGCTTCAATAAGCAGTCGTGGAAAGGAAGTTAGAAAGAAAACATAGCAAATGTGATCCCATTCATATTTTCCCTTTCCATTTGCGTAGCTTGGTAAGCCGTCAGTTCTTTTAACTGACTTTAGACCGTTTTACGGACACGTGAAAGTTGTCTGCCAGAAAGACCAACCGAGGGTGTCCACCTCCAGCCTTTCTTTGACATCACATTCTTTCACGGTTCCTTGAAAGCGATAAATCTAATTTATGCATTTCATATCAAAGCAGTAAATCTAATTTACTTATATACGTGACCAGGTCAGGTATATTTCTATCAGTTCGTAATGTTGACCTTGGTCAGTATTACGGATACGTGAAAGTCACTTGTCAGGAAAAATACCGAATGTGATCTTATTGATATTTTACTCAAAGACTTCTTCCATATGCTTCATTAAGCAGTTATGGGAAGGAAATCGGAGAGAAAGCATACTGAATGTGATCTTATTCTTATTTTCTCTAAACCAAGTTTTCTTCATGGTTCCTTCTATCAGTTTCAATTCTTTATTTTGCAGCTATACATGTTTTTATACCGTAAAAAACATATAACCAGTTTATATGTTTTGAAAACAGTTTATTCTTTTCGGTTCGTAAAACAATTTGGTAACGTGACAAAGTTCCTTTTGGGCCAGCCATTAGGACAAGTGAAAGGGGCTCCCAGGAAAGATCGGGGTCACTAGGACCGCTTAGACTTAATCTTTCTTGTGTGGAAATTGTTGAGATTTCACGTGTATGCCTATGTGGTGAGAATTTAAAATTTTTCCATCACCACTTGGCTCAATACACAAAGGATCTTATTTTTACGACAAAAGAGAATAAGATTTTCTTCAACAAACTAATGTGTACTAAATTAAGATAAATTATCTCATCTAATTTATTGCAAGAGAAAAAGGATAAAACCTTTACCTAAAGAGATTGTCAAATCTCTTGATGGAGAGAAGCCGATTTCCCTTCTAGATTTCGTGTTCTTCTCGGAAGCGTCTCTTGGTTCACAAATGATAGCCCTAACCTCTTGCCTATTTTAAGGGGTGTAATTAAGGAAATATGTGAGAAAAATTCTGCTCCTCTTCATGCAATATAAATTAATCTCATCTTGTGATTGGTTCATAAATTAATTGAATAATATGATTAATATTATTTGTTCATTATTGCATTATATTCTTTTCTTGGTCTCTCAAGTGAATTATAATTATAACTACATCAGTTATATTGCATGCGATATAATTTCACTTTACCAAGGGGCCCAGTAATATCATAACTCAAATTGAGGGACAATGATAATATTACCATATAGATTTCTCCCGCACAAGTTGTACACAATGAACTACTATTTTATTTCTATCATAAAATAGTATTTAAATAGCAATCACATTATATACTTCTCATGTGAAAAACCTACACATCTCATATCTAAGATTCCAAAGACACAATGGAAACATTAATGACACAAACACAATCCATATAATGTTCCATTCATTTAGGTCATGTTCAATATATAAAATACATATTTATATATTCATGTTATTAAATGATAATGCTTTATCAACATTTATAGAACTACAATGTACTTTAATCAACATGACAATCTTCCTCTTTAATTACCACGATTGCGAACATATTTAGTGATTAAATGTTTCCCATCTTTGGAGTTCTATTGTTCAAGACCAAGAGCATCTTCTTGAACACTTCCAAAGATATAACATATAAATCACAAGGAACATGAATAATAACATTCGTAATAAAATCATGAACAACATATAAATTATTATTAAAAACATAACTTTCAAAACACACATCCTTTAGAAATGACAGCTCTTACTCAGGTACTTTATTACTTCATCACATTCTTCGATGAACTTTACTTATCCGAAGGTTTTCGAAAGGGCGAAAAAGTAACATTTTGCCATGCTTTGAAAACATAAAGCAATTTAGTAATGTGACAAAGTTTCCTTTGAGCCAGTTGTCAGGACACGTAAAAGAGGTTAGTCAAAACAATCAATTAAGATTTTTCTTGACATTAACCTTTATCTTTTACGGGTGGGGATCAACAGTTCTTACTTGGATACTTTATTGCTTCATCACATTCTTCGATGAACTTTAGCGTAATCAAAAGTTTTGAAAAGAAAGCGTAAAATCTTATTTTACCTTTCTCGGTCGAAAAATCGAACCAAGAAATGTAAAAATTTACATTTCATAAAAACACGTAAAGAAAGCTTTAAATCTAATTTAAACTTTCTCGGTCGGAAAACCGATCCAAGAAAATCCAGTCCTAATCGGTTTGGACCTTTACCTACAAATCTAAGAATTAAACCGATATGCGGTATAAGTTATAACTTTTAGAAAATTAATCAGCGGGAGAGCTGAGCTCTGATACCACTGTTGGGTTTTGACTGTTCAAACCCATTGATCTCGAGTTTTGACTGTTCAAACCCGTTCATTAGCTTAAGATGCGGATTAAACAAATTTTTTTAAAGTTAAGCTATGGATTAAACGGGGTATGTCAGGAAACTTTCCAAGGCGGTCCACCTTCAGTATTCCTTTGGCATCAAAACCCGATTTAATCCTTTTATAGATCTACTCCATAATTGATTTCTACAGTTTTAATATATTTACAAATTAAACAGATTAATATAACAAGTTTATATCTTGTATCAAAATTCCAATTGGATTGTAGTCGCGTCTCGTAGCACCAGACGTCTGATGCCTCTATCGGTTGTCCACCAGGAATAACCAGAGAGCGATTATTTCTTTTGCCAGAAATACTATAACCGCATTTTTTGCAAAAACACTATTCACAAAAAGGCGAAAACACTATTCATGGTTTCGCAAAAGATGATTTACGATCGACGGCAAAAATACCGCGTACTTCGCAAAAACACTATTCATAAATCCCGAGAACACTATTCACGACTTGCAAGATATACGTAATCAAATTACGTATTCTTTCTTTTCTCACGAAAATACTATTTGGGAGAGAAAATATTATAACCGAATTGAATCGAGTCGAATTTGATTTATAGCCTTTGAAATGTTGTGAAAAGACCAAAATACCCCATGAATAGTAAGGAGGTTGTGAATAGTAAGGAGGTTTGTTGAGGTGCTTGTAAGCAGCTTGCAGCGAGGTGCTTGTTGTGATAAATTTATACAACGTGTCGTACACGCTTATAAATTTAATGTGTTTAAGCTTGTCATCTCTATGACATTTATTTATTAATTATAACATTTATAATTAATCAAATAAATTAATTCTCTGATTACTTTCCTATTGGTGTGACCCGATAGGATCTGTGTTATGTTGGTAAATAGAATTAAAACTGTTTTTAACTTCTATAATCATGAGAGGCCTCTGGCAAAACGCATCATGACCATCCAATTACACAGATGATGCTGTACTATACAATATCACGATCCAATAAACTATTTTACTTGTGTTTAATTCTTTCGTCTCATAGCT
This sequence comes from Carex parvula, assembly GCA_025461045.1. Lineage (NCBI taxonomy): Eukaryota > Viridiplantae > Streptophyta > Magnoliopsida > Poales > Cyperaceae > Carex > Carex parvula. The sequence goes on along the minus strand of JAJGRW010000391.1, from coordinate 159,547 downwards.
GTCAGATTAATTTCAAGGTAGGTTTGTGTCATCCTTGCAAATTAATATTTTCTTGATCTTGAACAGATTATCAAATATGATTAACTCTTGTTAATCATACCGCATGCAGATAATCTTATTCTATCAAAAGGCCCAGTGACGCTATAACTCGTATAATAAATATGAGGGACAATAGTACTTTTGGTAGACCATTACTTCCTCAGCATAAGTTATGTATATCGAAGAGCTACCGTTATAGCTACTTTTTACGGATAGCATTTGGTAACAGTCACAGATACATTTCTTATGTAGGAACGTTGAATACCTCATACTTTAGAATTTAACACTGAATGAAAGCATTAATGACACGAACACAATTCCGTATAATGTTTCATTCGGGGTCTGTCAAATACCATGTTCCTGGAACATGTATCTATGTGATTAAAATGACAACTCTGTGTCTATGGTCTGTAAAACTTGACCATCTTTTAATCCACATACTAACCTTGAAGCGGTAATTAGTGTTCCTGCTAATTACCTCGGTCAGTGACTTTTTAAGAGTATATATCATCTGTATTATGAAGTTTCACAATTCTAGTCATTAACTCGAAATGATTCCTAAATTTAATAATACTTAAGGAAACAAAATGACATTTTATTAATCTTTCAATTCATGAACAAAGCTTTATGATAATTTTATTGTATTATTGACTTCTAGATTATTACTTACTAACAGTTAGGTCGTTCATAAAGCATCGGTGCGTCATCGGTGTTTTTGCACGAAAGTATCATTTTTTTTAAACTTTAAATGGCCATAACTTTGGCTAGGAAATTCGTATTTGCGAGTAAGACCCCAATTCGGAAAGCTTGGGACGAGACGAGGGCAATGGCGCCCTTCGGTCACCCCTAGGGAGCCAACGAAATCAGAATTGCAAAAAAATATCATTTAGTGCCTCAAAAATTGAGTTAAAGTTTTTTATCATCGGTAGACACACAACGACCTGTATGCCGGTAGTGACAGTGTCATATGTAGCATAGTAAAATTGTTAAAAGTTAGTACCTAAAAAAAATATAGTTTAGAATTCACATGCGGCTAGTGAATTTAATTTGACAATAACCAGCATCCTAAAATTGAGTATCTTTCATTTTGTAATTATTGTAATTTTGCGTATTTCAGTATAATTTAACGTAATTTAGTGTAATTTAGCGTAATTTAACATAATTTCAAGTAATTTAGCGTATTTTAGTCTAACAAATATTAAAAAAAAAATTGAATTTTTAATATTAGATTTCAGCATCTTGCTCTCTTAATCTCTAAAAAGAAAAAATTGGGTACCGGCCAGAAAATGGTCGGTATGGGTATTTTTATAACTTCCCAGCGGATCTGGGTATATTTATTAATTTCTATTAAACTTTGTATATTAATAAAAAATGTTAGCTATTCAGGGTTTGCCATCGTTTGATGGATTTGTTAACGATAAGAATGGATCAACTAGACTACGAATGGTTAAGTTGATTGCAACTCTAACTTGCGGTAGTGCACTACTAACCTCTTTCTTACTCTGGCAACTTTACGTCCTATACTCAAAAACGAGAAAAGAAAAATCAGGGCAAATTCCTAGTAAAGGAGACATTTTTTCCGTGTGGAATTTTGATGGGAGAGATGTGTATGAGGATATTATAAAGGCAACAGAGAATTTTAATGAAAAATATTGCATTGGAAGCGGAGGCCATGCAAGAGTTTACAAAGTGACTTTAGCGCCAGATAACCTCACAGTAGCTGTAAAGAAAATTTACTTAGCAGGTGGTGAAACATCACTAGACGTTGAAGCTTTCCACAGAGAAATTCACACTATTACCCAGATTCGACACCACAACATTGCTAAATTATTTGGCTATTGCTTCTCACCTCAAAATAAATTACTTGTATACAAATATTATGAGAAGAGAGAAACATAACGTTCTCAATTGTGAGGCTGCAATAGAATTGGATTGGGAAAAAAGGAATGCTATATTGAAAGATGTTGCATGTGCTCTCTCACATTTGCATCATGATTGTAATCCACCAATAGTACATCGGGATGTAACTTGCAAAAACATCTTGCTTGATTATGAGTTTACAGCATGTATCTCTGATTTTGGCACTGCTAAATTTCTCAAGTCGGAGCCTTCTAATTTGAGCATGCTTGCTGGAACCTGCGGTTACATAGCACCAGGTTATTATTTTTTTTTTTTGAAAGAAACCGAGCAACGACTGCTAGGTTTTATTTTATTAAAAAAATGTGCAAAATACAACAGGCTTACAACAAACCAGGAATCTGGCCATAAGGCCCAACCAGCAACGAATAGTGTCCTGAAACCATGCGCTTAAACTACAAATACATGTTGTTAAGCTAAGCAAAAACTAAGATCTTAACCTAGTCTCTATTGTCTTTGCTTCTGATTTGCTTTGTACCAGAGAGTTGCTTTCTCGACTATCTATTGAGCAACGATACCAAGCCCGGTGAATTTATTCTTGAAAATTTTACTATTACGTTGCCTCCAGATGAACTTGTTTCGATATGAAATGGTGCGCTGAGTTTCTCCAAGTCTCTTGAACCGAGTTACCTATCAGAACAACTTGTCCATCCAGAACAGAGATCATCTGATTCCACAATGCTTTAGCATATGAACATTGAAAGAAGATATGTAATCCTGATTCTAGTTCACCCCTATCACATAGAGCACAAAACTCAGACTGACAGGTAAAATTTCTTTGAAGCATTACTTCCCTTATTAGCAGCTTATCTTTCAGCAGGAGAATGATGAAAATTTTGGTTGATGGAGGGATTGGGAAATTCCAAATGTCTTGGAATTCCCATTTTTCCAGACCTAATCCGACAAGGATCCGATAAGCAGAAGCTGCTGTGTACTGACCATTAGGAGTACAATTCCAAATTAGATCATTAGGGAGATCTCCTAGTAGTGGGAGTTCATAGGGAGATGGAGAAGCTGCGGCTGCATCTTTCAGTGACCAAGCGTGATTTCGCTGCCTAGCCCCTGTTTTGGCGAGAGGTTCCGGTCCCCAATTGTCGTACCAGTATGAGATGTGCATGCCATTTCCAATAAACCATTGTGTGAAGGCTGCAAAGAAATGTTTTACGGAAATCAGCTGACCCCAGAAAAAGAGCCTCGACTAGACCAGAGCTGAGGTCCCTCCCTATAGGTGCCTTGCCACCGAATTCTGACGACCATCGAAGTCCACATGGAAGTCGGATCCTTGTAACACTTCCACCACCATCTCAAAAGTAAGGACATGTTACGCATGTGTAGGTTGGAGATACCCAATCCACCCCATGTCTTAGGTGTGCACACATGATCCCAATTGCAAAGTGAGATGCTTTTGCTTTTGTTCTTAGGATTGCGCCATAAAAACCTCCTCCTTGATCTGTCTATTCGTGCAATCTCCCATTTAGGCAGCATAAAACAAATCATGTAGTATGTCGCAATCATTGACAACACAGATTGCACCAGTTCCATTCGACCACCTCTGCTTAAAATTTTGGATTGCCACCCTTCAAGCCTCTTTTATATCTTTTCCACAAGCGGCATGAACAATTGTTTAGTTGGTTTACGAATGGTAAGAGGAATGCCTAAGTAGGTTATTGGAAAGGAGGTTTGTGAGCATCCCATCACGCCTTAACCCAGCCAATATCCAGAGGTGCAATGTTTAGAGGGATGAAAGTGCTTTTGGTGAAATTGACCTGCAGGCCGAGGCTTTGGTGAATAGTCTTAGGGTGAGTTTGAATGAGATTAGAGAGGTGATATCCGCTCGGGTAATAATTGCCGTGTCATCGGCGTATTGTCGCAATGATTAACTCGTAAAGTTTATTGGATAGTGATGAGGGGAGTAGCGGGTTTGTCGCCTCAATCATCCTTTGAAACACGTCAACTGTGATATTGAAAAGCATTGGTGAAAGCGGGTCTCCTTGTCAGGAGACCCCGCTTGTGGTTGAATGGTTGCGATGCCTCTCCATTGATACAAACTCTTGAAGATGACGTGGACCAGATTGTGCTCATCCAAGCAAGCCATCAGCTAGGAAAGCCTCTAGCACCCATGACCTAATTTAGGAAGTCCCATTCAATCGAGTCGAACGCTTTCTTGAAGTCTATCTTTGAGAAAACTGCTGGTTTTCCCATATGTGCTATGTGATGGAGAAGCTCTCTTGTGGCAGCAAAATTTTCCGAGATCTAACGAGCATGAACAAAGGCCGTCTGGTTAGGTGAAATCAAGTCATGAAGCACTTTTCGAAGCCTATTACTCAACACCTTTGATATGAGCTTGGGGATGAGATTGAGCACACTTATAGGTCGAAAGTCAGATGGGGTTCTTGGAGAGTCCATCTTTGGAATCATGACTATGTTGGCCACATTAAAGGATTGAAGGTTCAGCTCGTTGTCATAGAAATCTTCCATAATTTGGACAATCTCCGACTTTGTTTCAAGCCAATAGACCCTGAGGAATTCATTTGGAAGCCCATCAGGTCCCGAGGCCTTGTTATTTGCAAGTGCTTGACTGCCAATTAGATTTCTGCCAAAGTGAATCGGACTTGCAGAGAATCCAAATCAGGATTATCCGGATATAATGCTTATGGGTTAAAAGGTATGACCTCAGCTCTTGTGCCCAAAATCTCCTGCATTGATGTGGTGAAGACCTCTCTGATCTGGTTTTCGTCTGTTACCAAATGGCCCCCATGTTCAATCTCTAGAACCAGATTCCTTCTTAGTCTAGCGGAAGCGAAAGCACCAGGTTATTATACACCACCCAATTATCATATTTTAGTTTCCATCAATATAATTGTATTGAAAAATAGAAATAATTGCAATTTAATTTTTTTTTCTTTATGCAAAACTAGCCTATACCATGAAGATGACTGACAAATGTGACGTATATAGCTTTGGGGTAATCGTGTTGGAACTGCTTATAGGAAAGCACCCTGGAGATTTGATCAATCTAACTACTTCCGGCGAAGAGGAGATCATACTCCAAGATATCCTTGACAAACGCATTGAACCACCAACGGGACAAGTCATCAATGATATTCTCAAATTGATTCAGGTTGCGTACAAGTGCTTAAATAATAACCTGACACTCCATCCAACAATGCAGGAGGTGGTGATTTGAATCTGGAAGTGAATAGCAAAGTGCTTCATAAATTCTGGTAGTAGCTTCTCTGTTTCAAAATTAATTTGCTGGGGGAGATTAGAATTCATTTGTAGAACATATATGATGCTTATTTTCATATTATGTATTTGAAAGTGTTTTTGAATTATTGATATTTACTCATTCCACGTGTGTGGTGAGAAAAATTCATCATGTACATAATATTATTATAATATCTTATAAAATGTTTGGTGTGATTTCTATTATTATTCACAATATCTCTTTTAGAAATGTTTTTCTCGTAGTACATATAGTGTCATCTCCTTAATTAATCACTAGTAATTTCTGATGGCTAAAAGAAAAAATATAAGTTTTAATGGTACTTCTCCTATTCCTTGATCGATACATTAAGGGGTGATCCAACCTTTGTCCATTTTGTCCGTTTAGCTTTCATCCTTCTTTAGTTATTTTTGTCCATTATATAACATGATTCTTATTTTCATATTTTGTATTTGAAAGTGGTTATGCTTTATTAATATTCACTTATAATTCCATATGAGAAAAATTTATCGTGCACATAATAATTATTGTAATATCTTATAAAATGTTTGGTGAGATTACCATAATGATTCACAATATCTCTTCTAGGAAAAAGCTTTCTTGTAGTAGATTTAGTGCCATCTCCTTAATCACTGGTACCCTCATAGCAAAAAATTCACAAGCACTGCATCACTTTTGTGCGCTAAGGGCATCTATATCCCAGTAACTCAAATGAGTTTTAAATAACTGTTAACTACTTTTTAGAAATTAAGATCTCTAAAGTTTCTAATTCTCACATCCCGGAAATTAATATTAGAGTTTCTATTAAGAAACGTCAGCAACAAATTAAAAAGGAGAAATAATTTCAGCCAATCATTTAGTCAGCATGGAATTTATAAACAGTTTCTTAATAAGAAACTTTACTGCATAATTTCTAAATAAGAAACTCACCCACATCCCTGAAACTGAATTAGAAACTGTCACATCAGATTAGAAACTCTAATAGTACCAGGGATGTAGATACTCTAAGAATGCTTTCAAAGTTACGTTCTTGAGATGGCTGAGAAAGCTAGATAGTCTCCTTGTTGGTGTCCTTTGTTGTCTTATGATGCACAAGCTGCAAAGAGAAAAATTGATGAAATTTTAATGGTATTTTTCCTTTCTGTATCGATACAAGAGCTCCTCAGCATGGCACTTAACTGTGGTAATCCATTTTAGTCACTTTTGTCCATTTAGCTTTCATCCTTCCTTCTTTTATGTCTTGTTGATTAATCACATAACCAAGGGATGATGGCCAGTGTAACGTACCGGAGGAAATTGAGCAGTATTTTGGTCAAGTTGGAACGAATCAGTTTGGCTTAATTGTGCTAAAATAGATGCAATAGTTTACATAGAAATCTTGCAATTTTTTTTTTGGGTTCTTACATAGCCCGTAGGCCTACACTAAATCATCCACATAGGAAATCAGCATATCTAATTCCATGTCTATCCCATCCCAGTTCCCTTCCAAGGTTTGCTAGAAAGTGAGCTTTTACAAGATGTTCATGCATTCTATCACAATACACAACCCTAGTTCTGGAATCCTATTGAACTCTTGCTTTCCATGACTGCCAAATTTTTAGAAAAGACCTCAAGTCAGATATGGTTGGTAGTCTTGCATCAATTCCCAGTACTAACTCCTTTGAGTCTGTCATAACCAACCCTTATTCGCCATTGCTGAAGAATTTTGAATCCCTCCAAGATGGCCTGAGCCTCAGCATGAGCAGGTGTATGTGCTTGTACCGCCCTGGATACGCACCAGACAGTTGCGCCATTCTGCAATTGCAAGATCTATAAAACTAATTAAATATATTATAAAGGTAATAAAAATAGGTTTTCACACATACATTTCGTCTTCATTCTTTCACTAATGGGGTAATACTGAATAGATCTTAAATTAATGGTCAGATCGATCCAAGCCATAATATATCCTATTGAGCCCCATAAGCTCAGATCTACATCAAAGCAATTACGTACATTTATACAATCTTTGGGATTTTCTCATTTTTTTTGGATTTAGATAAACATAAGGTTTCCTTTGAAGAAGCTAGTGCGCAGCTGTCCAATAATCCAACTTCCCAAGAAAAATAAAGTTTTTTTTTTCTATAAAGCAAATCACAGAGAAGAGAATAGAGAAAAGAAATCTTGTATTAATTCAATCTCAAAATATTACATAGTACAATTACCTCTATTTAAAGAGTCTAACACAGCCTCTCGTAGAAGATAAAAAGCCAACTAGTAAAATAAGAAAGTCAACCAGTACAAGGTGAAAGACAACTAGAAAAAGATGAAATATAACTTGTTATAAACGAAAAACAACCAATAGAACATGAAAGACAACTAGTAGAACATGAAATACATCTAGAAGAAGATGATAGACTACTAGTAGAAGGTGAAAAATAACTATTCCAAACTGAAAGACAACTAGTAGAAGGTGAAATACAACTGTAAGAAAATGAAAGACAACAAGTATAAGATAAATGACAACTAGAAAAAGATGAAAGACAATCAGTAGACAACTAGTAAAAAAGGAAAACCAACTAGTAGAAGATGAAAGCCAACTAGTAGAACAAGAAAGACAACCAGTACAAGGAGCATGACAACTAGAAGAAGATGAAATACAACTAAAATAATATGAAATACAACTAGAAAAAGGTGAAAGACAACCAATAAAACTTGAAACACAACCAGTACAAGATTAAAGACAAATAGAAGGCGATGAAATACAACTAGAAGAATATGAAGGACAACCTGTTAAACATGAAAGACAACCACAAGAAGATAAAAACAACAACTACTAGAAGGTCAAAGACAATTACAAGAAGATGAAATACAACAAGAAAAAGATGAAGCACAACTAGAAAAAGATGAAATACAACAAGTAAACAACTAGTAGAAAATGAAAGACAACAAGTAGAACATGAAAGACAACCAGTACATGGTGAAAAACAACTAGAAAAAATATGAAATACAACCTGTAGTAGACGAAAGACAATCGATAGAACATGAAAGACAATAAGTAGAACATGAAAGACAACCAGTAGAAGCTGAAAGACAACTTTAAGAAAATGAAAGACAAAACAACTAGAAGAAGATGAAAGACAACCAGTAGACAACTAGTAGAAGATGAAAAACAACTAGTGGAAGATGAAAGCCAACTAGTAGAACAAGAAAGACAACCAATACAAGGAGCAAGAAAACTAGAAGAAGATGAAATACAACTAGAATTATATGAAATCCAACTAGAAGAAGATTAAATACAACCTATAGTAAACGAAAGACAACCAGAAGAACATGAAAGACCACTATAAGAAGATGAAAGACGTTGAAGGTGAAAAACAATTAGAAGAAGATGAAATACAACCAGCACAAGATGAAGGACAACTAGAAAAAGATGAAATCAATAGACAACTAGTAGAAGATGAAGACAACCAGAAGAACATGAAAGACAACCAGTATATGGTGAAAGACAACTAGAATAAGACGAAATAGAACCTGTAGTAGACGAAAGACAACCAGTTGAACATAAAAGACAACTTGAAGAAGATGAAAGACAACCTGTAGAACAAGAAAGACAACCAGTACAAAGTGAAAGACAACTAGAAGAAGATAAAATACAACTAGAATAATATGAAATACAACCTGTAGCAGAAGATAAAAACCAACTAGTAGAACAAGAAAGACAACCAGTACAAGGTGGAAAACAACTAGAAGAATATGAAATACAACTAGAATAATTTGAAATACAACTAGATGAAGATGAAATAGAATAAGATGAAAGACAACCAATAAAACTTGAAATACACCTAGATGAAGATGAAATACAACTACAAGGCGATGAAATACAACTGATTGAAGATGAAATACAACTAGAATAATATAAAATACAACTAGAAGAAGATGAAATACAACCTGTAATAGACGAAAACCAACCAGTAGAACATGAAAGACAACTAGAAGAAGATTATAGACTACAAGTAGAAGGTCAAAAACAACTAGAAGAAGATGAAAGACAACTAGAAGGCGATGAAATACAACTAGAAGAAGATGAAGGACAACCTGTTCAACATGAAAGACAATCGGTAAAACATGAAAGACAACCATAAGAAGATGAAAGACAACTAGTAGAAGGTGAAACACAATTAGAAGAGATGAAATACAACCAGTAAAAGATGAAGGACAACTAGAAAAACATGAAATACAACAAGTAGACAACAAGTAGAAGATGATATACAACTAGTAGAAGATAAAATACAACTTCAAGACGATGAAAGACAACCAAATAAGATGAATTACAACCAATAGAACATGAAAGACAACCAGTACAAGGTGAAAGACTACTAGATAAATATGAAATACAACTAGAAGAAGATGAAATATAACATGTAGTAGACGAAAGACAACCGGTAGAATATGAAAGACAACTAGTAGAAGCTGAAAGACAATTAATAGAAGGTGAAAGACAACTAGAAGAAAATGAAAGACAACCAGATAAAGGACAACTAGAAAAAGATGAAATACAATTAGAAGAAGATGAAATACAACTAGTAGAAGATAAAAGCCAACAAGTAGAACAAGAAAGACAACCAGTACAAGGTGAAAGACAACTAGAATAATATGAAATACAACTACAAGAAGATAAAATACAACCTGTAGTAGACGATAAAAGCCAACTAGTAGAACAAAAAACACAACCACAACAAGGTGAAACACAACTAGTTTAAGATTAAATACAACACTTAGTAGACGATAAAAGCCAACTAGTAGAACAAGAGAGACAAGCAGTACAAGGTGAAAGACAACTAGAATAAGATGAAATACAACTAGAATAATAAGAAATACAACTAGAAGAAGATGAAATACAACCTGTAGTAGAAGATAAAAGCCAACTAGTAGAACAAGAAAGACAACCAGTACAAGGTGAAAGACAACTAGAAGAAGATGAAATACAACCAGAATAATATGGAATACAACTAGATGAAGATGAAATACAACTTGAATAATATGTAATACAACTAGAAGAAGATGAAATACAACCTGTAGTAGACGAAAGACAACCAGTAGAATAGAAAAGACAACTGGTAGAACATGAAATACAACTAGAAGAAGATGATAGATTACAAGTAGAAGGTGAAAAACAATTAGAAAAAGATAAAAGACAACCAGTAAAAAACTTGAAAGACAACCAGTACAACATGAAAGACAATTAGATGGCGATGAAATACAACTAGAAGAAGATGAAGGACAACATGTTAAATATGAAAGACAATAAGTAGAACAAGAAAGACTAACATAAGAAGATGAAAGACAACTAGTAGAAGGTTAAAGACAATTAGAAGAAGTTGAAATACAACCAGTAAAAGACGAAGGACAACAAGAAAAATATGAAATACAACCAATAGATAACCAGTAGAAGATGAAAGACAACTAGTACATGGTGAAAAACAACTATAAAAAGATGAAATACAACTAGTGGTAGACAAAAGACAACCAGTAGAACATGAAAGACCACCATAAGAAGATGAAAGACGTAGAAGGAGAAAAACAATTAGAAGTAGATGAAAGACAACCGGTACAAAATGAAAGACAACTAGAAAATGATGAAATCAGTAGACGACAAATCAGTAGAAGATGAAAGACAACCAAAAAAACATGAAAGACAATCAGTATATGGTGAAAGACAACTAGAATAAGATGAAATACAAGCTGTAGTAGACGACAAACAACCAGTAGAATAAGATGAAATACAAGCTGTAGTAGACGAGAAACAACCAGTAGAACATGAAAGACAACTTGAAGAAGATGAAAGGCAACCAGTAGAACAAGAAAGACAACCAGTACAAGGTGAAAGACAACTAGAAAAAGATGAAATACAACTAGAAAAAGATGAAATACAACCTGTAGTAGAAGATAAATGCCAACTAGTAGAACAAGAAAGACAACCAGTACAAGATGAAAGACAACTAGAAGAAGATGAAATACAACTAGAATAATATGGAATACAACTAGTTGAAAATGAAACAGAAGAAGATGAAAAACAACCAGTAAAATTTGAAAGACAACCATTACAAGATGAAAGACTACTAGAAGGTGATGAAAGACAACTAGAAGACGATGAAAGACAACAAGAAGGCAATGATATATAACTAGATGAAGATGATATACAACTAGAATAATATAAAATATAACTACAAGAAGATGAAATACAATCTGTAGTAGACGAAATACAACCAGTAGAATGAAAAACAACTAGATGAAGATGATAGACTACAAGTAGAATGTGAAAAACAACTAGAAGAAGATGAAAGACAACTAGAAGAAGGTGAAAAACAATTAGAAGAAGATGAAAGACAATTACAAGAAGATGAAATACAACCAGTAAAAGATGAAGGACAACTAGAAAAAAATGAAATACCACCAGTAGACAACAAGTAGAAGATGAAATAAAACTAGAAGAAGATGAAAGACATCCAGTATAAGATGAAATACAACCAGTAGAACATGAAAGACAACCAGTACAAGGTGAAAGACTACTAGAAAAATATGAAATACAACTATAAAAATATGAAATACAACTAGAAGAAGATGAAATACAGCCTGTAGTAGACGAAATACAACCGGTAGAACATGAAAGACAACCGGTAGAACATGAAATACAACCAGTACAAGTTGAAAGACAACTAATACAAGATGAAAGACAACTAGAAGAAAATGAAAGACAACCAAATAAAGAACAACTAGAAGAAGATGAAATACAATTAGAAGAAGATGAAATACAACTAGTTGAAGATGAAAGACAACTAGTAGAAAATAAAAGCCAACAAGTAGAACAAGAAAGACAACCAGTACAAGGTGAAAGACAACTAGAATAATATGAAATACAACTTGTAGTAGAGTAGAAAAAGAAAGACAACTAATACAAGGTGAAAGACAACTAGAAGAAGATGAATTACAACTAGAATAATATGGAATACAACTAGATGAAGATGAAATAGAAGAAGATGAAAAGACAACCAGTAAAACTTGGAAGAGAATCAAAACAAGATGAAAGACAATGAAATAGAACTAGAATAATATAAAATACAACTAGAAGAAGATGAAATACAACTTGTTGTAGACGAAATACAACCAGTAGAAAATGAAAGACAACTAGAAAAAGAGAATAGACTACAAATAGAAGGCGAAAAACAACTAGAAAAAGATGAAAGACGACTAGAAGGCGATGAAATACAACTAGAAGAAGATGAAAGACAACTAGAAGGCGATTAAATACAACTTGAAGAAGATGAAGGACAACTTGTTGAACATGAAAGACAATCACTAAAACATGAAAGACAACCATAAGAAGATGAAATACAACCAGCATACAACAAGTAGAAGATGAATGACAACAAGTAGAAGATGAAAGACAAGTAGTAGAAGATGAAATACAACTAGAAAAAGTTGAAAGACAACCAATATAAGATGAAATACAACCAGTAGAAAATGAAAGAAACCAGTACAAGGTGAAAGACTACTAGAAAAATAAGAAATACAAATGAAATACAACATGTAGTAGACGAAAGTCAACCAGTAGATCATGAAAGACAACCAGGAGAAGCTGAAAGACAATTAATAGAAGGTGAAAGACAACTAGAAGAAAATGTAATACAACTAGATAAAAGGACAACTAGAAGGAGATGAAATACAATTAGAAGAATATGACATACAACTTAGACAACTAGTAGAAGATGAAAGACAACTAGTAGAAAATAAAAACCAACAAGTAGAACAAGAAAGACAAGTAGTACAAAGTGAAAGACAACAAGAATAATATGAAATACAACCTGTAGTAGAAGATAAAAGCCAACTAGTAGAACAAGAAACACAACCAGAACAAGGTGAAAGACAACTAGAAGAAGTTGAAATACAACTAGAATAATATGAAATACAACTAGAAGAAGATAAAATACAACCTGTAGTAGAAGATAAAAGCCAACTAGTAGAACAAGAGAGACAACCAGTACAAGATGAAAAGCAACCAATAGAACAAGAAAAACAACCAGTACAAGGTGAAAGACAACTAGAAGAAGATGAAATACAACTATAAGAAGATGGAATACAATATGTAGTAGAAGATAATAGCCAACTAGTAGAACAAGAACGACAACCAGTACAAGAGAAAAGACAACTAAAAGAAGATGAAATACAACTAGAATAATATGGAATACAACTAGATGAAGATGAAATAGAAGAAGATGAAAGACAACCAGTAAAACATGAAAGACAATCTGTACAAGATGAAAGACAACTAGAAGGCGATGATATACAACTGGAATAATATAAAATATAACTAGAATAAGATGAAATACAACCAGTAGACAACAAGAAGAAGATAATATACAACAAGTAGATAGTGAAAAACAAGAAGAAGAAGATGAAAGACAACTAGAAGGCGATGAAATACAACTAGAAGAAGATGAAGGACAACATGTTGAACATGAAAGACAATCAGTAAAACTGGATAGACAAGCATAAGAAGATTAAAGACAACTAGTAGAAGGTCAAAAACAATTTGAAGAAGATGAAATACAACCAGTAAAAGTTGAAGGACAACAAGAAAAAGATGAAATATAACAAGTAGACTACCAGTAGAAGATGAAAGAGAAGTACATGGTGAAAGACAACTAGAAAAAGATGAAATACAATCTGTAGTAGACGAAAGACAACTGATAGAACATGAAAGACATGGAAGACAACCAGTAGGAGCTGAAAGACAACTAGTAGAACGTGAAGACAACTATTAGAAAATGAAAGACAAAGTATAAGATAAAGGACAACTAGAAGAAGATGAAAGACAACCAGTACACAACTAGTTGAAGATGCAAGCCAACTAGTAGAACATGAAAGACAATCAGTAGAACATGAATACGACAAGTAGAAGGTGAAAGACAACCTGAAGAAGATGAAATACAACTAGAAGAATATGAAATACAATTATAAGAAGATGAAATACAAGTTGTAGTAGACGAAAGACAACCAGTACAACATGAAAGACAACCAATAGAACATGTGACCACCATAAGAAGATGAAAGACGTAGAAGGTGAAAAACAATTAGAAGAAGATGAAATACAACCAGTACAAGATGAAGTACAACTAGAAAATGATGAAATCAGTAGACAGTTAAGTAGAAGATGAAAGACAACCAAAAGAATATGAAAGACAACAAGTATATGGTGTAAGACAACTAGAAGAAGATGAATACAACCTGTAGTAGATGAAAGACAACCAGTAGAACATGAAAGACAACTTGAAGAAGATGAAAGACAACCAGTACAACAAGAAAGACAACCAGTATAAGGTGAAAGACAACTAGAAGAATATGAAATACAACTAGAACAAGAAAAACAACTAGTACAAGATATAAGACAACTAGAAAAAGATGAAATACAACTAGAATAATGTGGAATGCAACTAGATGAAGATGAAATAGAAGAAGATGAAAGACAACCAGTACAAGATGAAAGACTACTACAAGGCGATGAATGACAACTAGAAGGCGACGATATATAACTAGATGAAGATGAAATACAACTAGATTAATATAAAATATAATTAGAAGAAGATGAAATACCACTAGTAGAATAAGAAAGACAACTAGAAGAACATGATAAACTACAAGTAGAAGGTGAAAAACAACTAGAAGAAGATGAAAGACAACTAGAAGAAGGTGAAAGACAATTAGAAGAAGAAGAAATACAACCAGTCTAAAATGAAGGACAACTAGAAAAAGATGAAATACAACCAATAGACAACAAGTAGAAGATGAAAGACAACTAGTAGAAGATGAAAAACAACCAGAACAACATGAAAGACAACCAGTATATGGTGAAAGACAACCAGTATATTGTGAAAGACAAGTAGAAAAAGATGAAATACAACCTGTACTAGACGAAAGACAACCAGCAGAATATGAAAGACAACTTGAAGAAGATGAAATACAACCTGTACTGGACGAAAGACAACCAGTAGAACATGAAAGACACCAAGAAGAAGATGAAATACAACTAGAATAATATGAAATACATCTATAAGAAGATGAAATACAACCTGTAGTAGACGAAAGACAACTGGTAGAACATGAAAGACAACTAGTACAACATGAAAGACAACCAGTAGAAGCTAAAAAGACAACTAGTAGAAAGTGAAAGACAACTATAAGAAGATGAAAGACAACTAGTACAAGATAAATGACAACTTGATGAAGATGAAAGACAACCAGTAGACAACTAGTAGAAGATGAAAGCCAACTAGTAGAACAAGAAAGACAACCAATACAAGGAGCCAGACAACTAGAAGAAGATGAAATACAACTAGAATAATATGAAATACAACTAGAATAATATGAAATACATCTAGAATAATATGAAATACAAATAGAAGAAGATGAAATACAACTAGAAGAAGATGAAATACAACCTGTAGTAAACAAAAGACAACCAGTAGAACATGAAACACAACTAGAAAAAGATTGAAGACAACTAGTAGAAGGTGAAAAATATCTAGAAGAAGATGGAATACGACCAGTACAAGATGAAAGACAACTAGAAGAAGATGAAATACAACTTGTAGTAAACGAAAGAATACTAGTAGAACATGAAAGACAACTAGTAGACATGAAAGACAACTAGAAGAAGATTAAAGACAACTTGTAGAAGGTGAAAAATAATTAGAAGAAGATGAAAGACAACTAGTACAAGATGAAAGACAACTAGAAGGCTAGAAGGCGATGAAATACAACTAGAAGAAGATGAAAGACGGTTGTTGAACATGAAAGACAACCAATAGATCATGAAAGACAACCTTAAGAAGATGCAAGACAACTAGTAGAAGGTGAAAGAAAATTAGAAGAAGATGAAAGCAACAAGTAAAAGAGGAAGGACAACTAGAAAAAAATTAAATACAAGTAGTAGACAATCAATAGAAAGACAACTAGAAGACAACCAGTACATGGTGAAAGACAACAAGTAGAACATGAAAGACAACCAGTACATGGTGAAAGACAACTAGAAGAAGATGAAATGCAACCTGTAGTAGAGGAAAGACAACCGGTAGAACATGAAAGACAATCAATAGAAAATGAAAGACAACAAGTAGAAGCTGAAAGACAACTAGTAGAAGATGAAAGACAATTATAAGAAAATGAAAGACAATTAGTACAAGATAAAGGACAACTAGAAGAAGACGAAAGACAACCAGTAGACAACTATGTTGTCGCCGACATTTTCTTCATGTTTTTTCATGATTGTTGTTGATTGCTGGATTTCTAGAATTGGATCGTTTGGTGGGTTCTCCATGTTGATCTAATCGACGTCTCCCTCCCTTCGAGCATCACGAAAAGGAGGACTTTGAGTGGTCTTTGGTGGTGAGGTTGAAGCAAATTGTCCTCTACTACGCGCAATCCCTACAGATATCTGTATGGATGATTCAGTCAGCGTGAAAAATCTTGAAAAATAAAAATAAAAATTTAAGTAAAGCTGAAAATAAAAATGAAATAAAAAATGAAATAAATAAAATAAAATACAGAAAATTAAAAGTCTAGTCGTTCATAATAAATTTAATTTAATGGTCAAAACAAGGGCGTCTTTCTAGGCCTTGCACAATAAACTGTTATTCCCCGGCAATGGTGCCAAAAAGCTTGATGTGTGTTTTTGTGATCAGTCTAATAAAATTTATAACCCGGTTTGCTATCGAGTCAGTTTACAAGCACATAATCCTATCGAGTAGTATAATTGAGTGTCGACCGCAGGGAATAAGATTTAAGGTCTTGAGCGATTAAATCACAATCTTTCAAAAAACTAGACAAAATTAAAATGAAATCTTTCAAAAGGCAAGGCAAAATCTGAAACTTGAGAGTTGTTGGTTTTGATCTATATATTTGACAAAAAGTATGAGTAAAAATAAAATAAATAAGATAGTGGTGAGAATTCCTAGGGTTTGGGCTTAAAATTGTTACTTCTATTTGTTTAGGTTTCTACTTTTTTTTATGTTGGTTTTCAGATGTTGTATGAGGATTTCTAATCCAATTTAGTGGTTGTCGCTCTCGTCCTGTCACAGTCACCCTACCTATCAAGAGATCCGGCTAAGGCTTGTCTCAAATGGTGCAAAGAGTTTTGTGATTAGCCCAAAAGATTTCAGACTTCACTTACTGGGTACGTCGCCCTATTCGAGACTCCCATGTATACTTTTGTTGATCCAATTAATGGTATCTCTGGCTAAGGTCTTCACCACTAATCTAGTATTTTTATTCTTCCTTATTCTAATTCGGTTAGCCCAATGGTGACTATCTTTCCATGTGTGGCCATCATATGACGGTCTAGACTAACAAACAAAATCAAGTAAGAACGAACATAAAACACAAAAGCAATCGAACAACAAAAGACTCAATGATCAAATAAAATACACATCAAAGCATCATGAGTAACAAGGTTTACTGCCAACCCTAAGAATATAAACTTAGCCGTGGAACAACATGTTTACAATAGAGAAATAAGAGAAAGATACAACCATACACGAATTACCCTCCTACTTAGTCTTTACACATTCCACTCTTCTCACTTAAGAATTGGAAAACAAAAAAGATACAAAGATATTTTTTGTCCAGTCCAAGGGGCTTTTATAGTAGCCAAAGGGCGTCTGGAGATGATTGGAGGCCAAGTAATCTGATCTGGATACAGCTGTCACAAAGTTCACCAAAGGGCGCATCGGATATGGTCTGTACTGCCTAGTATGGACCGTATCACCCCTGTGATATTCTCAAATTGATTCAGGTTGCATCCAGGTGGTTAAATAATAACCCGACACTTCATCCAACAATGTAGGAGGTGGTGAATTGTATTTGGAAGTGAATAGCCAAGTGCTTCATAAATTCTGGTAGTAGCTTCTCTGTTTCAAGATTAATTTGCTGGGGGAGATTAGAATTCATTTGTAGAATATATATGATGCTTATTTTCATATTATGTATTTGAAAGTGTTTTTGAATTGTTGATATTTACTTATTCCACGTATGTGTGGTGAGAAAAATTTACCGTGTACATAATATTATTGTAATATCTTATAAAATGTTTGGTGTCCATGATTTCCATTATTATTCACAATATCTCTTTTAGAAATGTTTTTCTTGTAGTACATATAGTGTCCTCTCCTTAATTAATTACTAGTAATCTTTTGATGGCTAAAAGAAAAAATATAAGTTTTAATGGTACTTCTCCTATTCCTTGATCGATACATTAAGAGGTGATCCAACCTTTGTCCATTTAGTCCATTTAGCTTTCATCCTTCTTTAGTTATTTTCGTCCATTTAGAACATGATTCTTATTTTCATATTTTGTATTTGAAAGTGGTTATGCTTTATTAATATTTTTTTTTTTGAAAAAGACTGGAACTGCCCGTTTCATATATTGAAACTAGTTAACTTACAAGGATACTAGTAATAGGTTCATAGCATCATATATGATAGCAAAGTGCACGCAGGCACAGTCCAAAAGCAAGATAGAATAAGGCAAAGTTCATTAGCAGTACTACAACCTATGGATAATAGTGTGCACACAGGCACTATAGCAACTAAAGACAGTAGAGTGTTACTCCTCATCTTCATCTCCAATCACCCAGTCCAGCATCAGCACATCCTCAGGGTCCAGTACTTGAAGAGGAATAACATCCAGTTCTTGAGGCATCCAGAGTTATGCAGCCTCCTTGACATCCAGATTAACTGCCCTTGTCCAATAAGATATCAAAGAGACAATTTGTAAGATGATATTCCTAGTTAAAACATAAGTCGTTTATATGTTTCCAGATGCTCCAAACAACAACACACACCACAATTAGGAAATCTGTTTTATGAGTTTTAGGTAATGTAACAGCAAATTGAACAACATCTTCAATGAAATTCCATTGTCTGTAGAGAGATTAACAGGCCCCCATCCAACATCAGATATGTTGAGCATAATGGCAATTGAAAAATAAATGATTAGAAACTTCAATGTGCTGACAAAATTGACAGTGCAAATCACCAGTCCACCATTTTTCTGTAATAATCTTTTAGTTAATATTATGTGTTTATGCACTAGCAACATAAGGCTCTGATTTTAGGTGGGACAGATAATTTCCACCAAAGTAGTGGATGGTTTACTGTTACCTCCTAAAATTTAAGAATTTATATAAAGATTTAACAGTAAAAATTACATTAGATTCCCATCTCCAGAAGAGTTGATCACTATGATGAGTAAAAGAAAAGGTAGTAAGTAATTGCAAAATAGACCCCCATTCCTGCAATAAAATTCCCCTTAAGCCCCTTCTAAAAGACATGGCAGTCCCTTGAGACTCCACCATTTTTTGCACAATGATCTATTGGGTAGAGTATAATTCATACAATTGAGGGTATCTATGCATAAGGGAACAATTGTCAGCCCAAATATCTTGCCAAAATAGAGCTTTGCCTTGACTACCAAGAGAGACAGTAGTACACAGTTTACCAAGTTGTTCTTTTTGAATTATAGCTTGGTAGAAAGATGACAAGGGCAATGTTGGAGCTTGACCATAATATTTAAGATTTATCACTGTTTTTCAAAGACTTTGAGAAGGATCCATGAATTTCCACCACCATTTCAGTAACAAAGATATGTTCATTTGATGTAAATCTAAAATCCCCATACCCCCAAATTGCTTGGCCATACACAAAGTAGGCCAATTACATAATGCATATTTTCTTTTAGTACTGGTACCCTGTCACAAGAACACCCTCCTTATTTGATCAATTTGAGCAATAATTTTTTTGGACATTGAGTATAGGGATAATGCATATAATGGCACTGCTGAGAGTACTGCATTGACTAGAGTAATTCTCCCTCTCAAAGACAATAATTAACCCTTCCAGTTTTGTAGTATGAATCCCCAGTCCTGCACCTTCAATTTTTGATTATGTAAATGAACCCCAAGATATTTCAAAGTAAAAGAAGCAAGAGCACATCTAAAAGCAGCAGCTAGATCCTGAGCTAAGGTATTTTCAACATTTACAAGATACATTTCTGTTTTGTCTAAATTCATTTTGACCCCTGACAGCCCATCAAAGATAATCATAGTCCACCATGCTGATGACACACACTGAGGTTTAGGGTTTCGAAAGTATTGTGTCATCTGCACAATGGGCATATGTTAAAGCCCTATCATTGACACAATGAGGTCCAAGACCAATCAATTTTGTTGAGTCTCTCCCAGTTTTGAACAATTTGCTGAGGGTATCAGCTGCTAAAATGAATAAATAGGAAGAGAGTGGATCACCTTGTCTCGCCTATCTCTTACAAAAAAAGTAAGGAGTGAGACAACCATTAATGTTCACACAAGATTGAGAACTGTAGAGCCATATCATCCAAGCAATCCATTTTGGATTACTTTGCATAAGTGTAATCAAATAATTCCAGTTAATCTTATCGTAAGCCTCTACAAAGTCTATTTTAACCACCACTCCTTGCTATTTTGTAATTTGGCAATGGTGTATGATCTCATGGCTTAGGACAACATTATCCATAATATATTTGTTTTCCAAGAAAGTTGATTGATTTTGATCAATAATCCTTTACAAAATAGGTTCTAATCTATAAGTGAGGATTTTTTAAATGATCTTAAAGCTACAATTAACAAGACTAATGGATCTGAATTTCTTGATGTTTTGAGCCTCAGGTTCTTTTGGAATCAAACAAATAATATATTTATTAATTTGAGGTAGTTCCAATTGTTCATGGTAGAACTTCTGACACAACAAAATGAGATCTTTGATAAGTTCCCAAAAGAACTGATAAAAAGCAAAAGAGGGCCCATCAGGGCCTGGGACACCTTGAACCTCTGACTCAAACACTGCTCTGTGTATCTCAGTTTATGTAAAAGGAGCTATCAGATAAGTATTTTCAGCATCTAAGATCATTCCATTATCAGACCAGAAACCAAGTTCCAGGTTAGCAAAGGTGTAGCCAGGTGTGCCTAACAGGTTTTCGTAAAAATCTAAGATATGTTTGTCGATATCAGCATCATTGTTGGTTATCTAATGATCAATTTCTAAAGTTTGAATTTTATTTTTCTTAGATTTAGTATATGCTACCTTATGAAAAAATTGTTTTTGTGGTCACCCTATGCTAACCAGGTCTGTTTGGCCCTCAATTTCCAATAAATTTCCTCTTCTAAATAATAGTCATCCATTAATTGTTTCAATTCTTTCCATCAGAGCAATTCTTCATGACTAAACTCTCTGGACTCTCTTGACTCTCTAGACTCTCTTGACTCTCTAGACTCTCTAATTATTTCTAGTTGAGAAAGTTGTTCCAACACCAGTTTTTTTCTTTCTTTTTTTCTCAACATAAAAATTATTTGCCCATCCTTTAATTTTCCTTTTAAGAAATTTCATTTTGTTATGCCAAGAGTGGCCAGTATGAATGGGAGAAAGAGTATATTCCTCCCACTATTTATTAATTAACCTCACAAATTCAACATTTTTCAACCACTCAGGATCAAATCTAAAGATATCACTAGCAGTATGTGATGTTCCTAACTGAGTACTAAAGGAACATGATCAGATCCATAAGGATTGAGGCCTAGCACACTAAAATTTGAGTAAGCATCTAGCCAGTCCAAAGATACTAAGATCCTACCTAACAAAGCTTTGTGAGTGCCAATAGTCCAAGTGAACTTTATATTAGACAACTTCAGATCCATGAGATGAAAATCATTCACAAAATCATTAAATTTACTACTCAGCCTCAAGTCAAAATTATGTCCAGATCTCTCTGATCTTTTCCGAATTGAATTAAAATCCCCACAAATAACCCACATGTCCAAGTGTCCTACTCTACAATTCCTAAGTTGTTTCCAAAATTCTGATTTGAGATTCCTAGCTATAGGAGCATATAATACAGTTATCATTTATTTTTGCAAGTCTTTTCTATTTTGAATCCAAATATCTACAGAAAATTTATTCAATCTAGAATCAAGTATTTGAAAGTTATCACTGTCACAACTAAACATGATGCCACCTGATCTACCAGAGGAAGGTAACCAAACTCATTTATCAATTTTAGTAGAAATAGACTTAAGAACTCAAGGACTAAAATCAGATTTTTGGATTTTTTTAGTTTCCTGTAGATCAACAATACCCACTTTATGCTCTCAATATATGTCTTTTCCTATGGGCATTAAGCCCTCTAATGTTCTAATTCAATATATTCATTGTACACTAACCACACCCAGTGCGTCTTGCTCTATCACTACAAACTATGAGTCCCTAGATTTAGTTTTTTATTGTTCAAACACTGTCTTAATCAAGTCATCAAAATCGGATCTGTTATGTTTTGAATAGCCCTAATCAACTCAGGTTTGCAAATATGTGCATTGCTTTATTAATATTCACTTATAATTCCATGTGAGAAAAATTTATCGTGCACATAATATATTGTAATATCTTATAAAATGTTTGGTGAGATTACCATAATGATTCACAATATCTCTTCTAGGAAAAAGCTTTTTCTTGTAGTAGATTTAGTGTCATCTCCTGAATCACTGGTACCCTCATAGCAAAAAAATTCTCAAACGCCACATCACTTTTGTGCGCTAAGAATGCTTTCAAGGTTACGTTCTGGAGATGGCTGAGGAAGCTAGATAGTCTCCTTGTTGGTGTCCTTTGCTGTCTTATGATGCACAAGCTGCAAAGAGAAAAATTGATGAAATTTTAATGGTGTTTTTCCTTTCTGTATCGATACAAGAGCTCCTCAGCATGGCACTTAACTGTGGTAATCCATTTTAGTCACTTTTGTCCATTTAGCTTTCATCCTTCCTTCTTTTATGTCTTGTTGATTAATCACATAACCAAGGGATGATGGCCGGTGTCACGTACTGGAGGAAATTCAGTATTTTGGTCAAATTGGAACGAATCAGTTTGGCTTAATTGTGCTAAAATAGGCGCAATAGTTTACATTAGAGATCTTGCAATTGCAAGATCTATAGAACTAATTAAATAGATTATAAAGGTAATAAAAAATAGGTTTTCACACATACATTTCATCTTCATTCTTTCACGGTTTGTGTTCAGTTTAGTGTATTGATTTTATCCGGCGGTCCAACCCGACCTGCGCAAACCCGGGACCCGGATCCGACCAAGAACCCGACCCGAACCGTCCTAGAGTGATGGGTCGGGTCTAAAACGGGTCGGATCCGGTTTTCTGGGCGAAACCCGACCCCCCCTCCCGTTTCAACCCGTGACCCCGAACCCGACCCGGACCGGCCTAAACCCGATCCGAACCGACCTAACCCGACCCAAAACCCGAGTAAACCCCCTTTAACCCGACCAAACCCGCCCAAACCCGACCAAACCCGCCCAAAACCGGGTCAAACCCGCCCAAACCCGGGTCAAACCCGGCGGGACCCGTCCCGGACCGAGCCAACCCGCCCCCCCACCGAAAAATTTCAAATTTTTTTGATTCTAACGGCAGTTTTTCCCCCCCCCCCCCCCAAAAAACACCCTTAAATATACCCCCATTCTTCATAAATTTTCACATCTCATACTCATTATTCTCAATCCTCAATCTCTCATTCTCTCAATCTCATATTCTCAATTTCTCACACTCTCAATATTTTTATTATTCTCAAATTTTATTTTTATTGTTTAAAAAAAAAGAGTTGCAATTTATTTCATTCTACAAATACGCAAAGGAATACGAAAGACGAAAGTAGAGGAATTACGAAGGATTTTTTCATTCTACCTCCCGCAAGATTTTTCCGCGAGATTAAAAGGTTAGATTTTTTTTTAGTAATTGTTAAATAATTAGAATTAGTTTAAATAGGTTAATTTAGTAATTGTTAGGAATTGTTAGATAATTTTTAGTAATTGTTAGTAATGTTTAGAAATTTGTAGTAATTGTGAGTAATTGTTATTTGTTAATAATTGTTAGTATTTTTTAGTAGTTGTTAGTAATTTTTAGTAATTGTTAGATATTGTTAGTAATTTTTAATATTGTTAGTTTTTCTTTGTTAAATTTGGATTTATTTTTAAATTTGTTAGATAAATAAGCTACATTTATTTGTTTGTTCAAATAAATGTTATATTTGTTAGATTTTTGAATATGTTAGATTATTAGATTTTATTTTTGAATATATTAGATTATTGGATATGTTAGATTATTGGATTTGTTAGATTATTATATTTTATTATGAAATTCGGATTTATTTTGAAATATCTTAGATTTTAATTTTTAAAATTCGAATTTATCTTAAATAGGTTAGATTTTTTAGTTATTTCTTATTTTTGAATTTGTGGATAGTTAGATTTATTTCTAAATATGTTATCTTTATTTTTAGTAGGTTACATTTGAATAATTTCAAATATGTTAGATTTTAGATTTATTTCTAAATATGTTAGATTATTGTATTTAATTTGAAATATGTTATATTATTGTATTTGTTAGATTATTGTATTTTATTTTGAAATAGGTTAGATAAATAGATTTGTTTGATAAATATGTTATATTTTATTTTTTAAATTTTGAATATGTTAGATTATTGGATTTTATTTTGAAATTCGGATTTATTTGAGATAGGTTAGATTTTATTTTTTAAATTCGAATTTATCTTAAATAGGTTATATTTTTTAGTTAATTCTTATTTTTGAATTTGTTGGATAGTTAGATTTATTTCTAAATATGTTATCTTTATTTTTAATAGGTTACATTTGAATATTTTCAAATATGTTAGATTTTAGATTTATTTCTAAATATGTTAGATTATTGTATTTAATTTTGAAATATGTTAGATTTTACTTTTTAAAATAAGTTATTTTATTTATAAATAGGTTAGATAAATAGATTTGTTTGATAAATATGTTATATTTTATTTTTTAAATTTTGAATATGTTAGATTATTGGATTTTATTTGAATATGTTAAATTTATCTTTATTTTATTTTTATTTTAGATTATTTATTTTGAATAGGTTATAAATAGGTTAGATTTTATCTTTATTTTATTTTATTTGAATATTTTAAATTTGAATATGTTAAATTTTGAAATTCGAATTAAACTTATTTTTTAAATTTGAATTAGATTTTATTTTTTAAATTTGAATTAGATTTATTTTTTAAATTTTAATTAGATTTTATTTTTTAAATTTAAATAATTTATATTTTATTTTGTTTGAGTTATAAGTTGAATTAGACTTATTTTTTCTTAAATATATTTTTTAAATTTGAATTAGAGTTATTTTTTTTAATTTATAAAATTGAATTAGACTTTTTTTAAATTTGAATTTCAATTAAACTTTATTTCTTTTAAATTTGAATTAGAGTTATTTTTTTAAATTTTAAAATTTGAATTAGACATTTTTTTAAAATTTGAATTAGACTTTATTTTTTAAATTTTAATTAAACTTTATTTTTTTAAAAAATTTTTTTATTTTTTTCTTTTTCTTTTTCTTTTTCTTTTTCTTTTTCTTTTGAATTTCGGTCAATGACATAGGCAGATAGGCTAATTTGGTTCGGCCAATTTGAATTTAATTAGGCCAATGACATTCTCAAGGGCTCAAGGTCAAGGCAGAGCCAGAGGCCAATTTAATTCGGCCAAGAAATTTTTTTTTTTTTTTTCTTGTGAAGTTCGGCCAATTTGAATTTAGATTTATTTTTGTTAGATTTAATTTATATTTAATTTAGATTTAATTTGAATTTAGAGGCCAATGAGAACTTTAATTTATATTTAATTTAGATTTATGTTAGATTTAATTTAGATTTATTTTAGACGTAATTTAGAATTAATTTACATTTAATCTAATTTATATTGAATTTAGATTTACATTTAAATAGGTTACACAATTTCGGATTTATTTTGATGTGAATTTGGTTTTAATATGTAGAACAAATGGACCCCGAAATGCCCGAATGGATGCATAGAGCTCATAGAGCTTCCGCCGATTTTTTCGACCCTACGCCCGATGGCCTATAACAAAATATGGAGGCAATAGAAAGTAGGATTCAACCACAAGAACCACCTATTTATCCACAAAATTTCTCCCAAATTCAACCGCCGTATCCACAAAATCCCTCCCAAATACCACCACCTATTTATCATCAACAATATCCTAACTATTATCCACAAAATCCCTCCCAAATACCACCACCTAATTACTATTATTCTAACCCTTCATATGGAGCAGGTACGGCTTCTACGGGATCGACTCAATACACCGCCCCTATAGGAAGCGGTCCCTCGACAAGTGTCCCGGAAATACAAGAAGAAGTTGTCCCCGCAACCACCGCCGAAGTTGTTGCACCCATTCCCATGGAACCACCGAAGAAGAGGAAAACCAAGGTGCCCGAATACAAGGCCGATTGGTGGCGGTATTATGAAAAGACCTTTCATGCGAACTAAATTGTCAATACTATAAAATGTAAGGTACGCGGTTGCAAAGTTATTTACGAGTATAAACTAGCGAATGGTATGTCCACATTTAAGAAACATGCTGATGGTCACTTGAAAAAGGGTGAGCAACCGTAAGAACATGCGGACCCGCGGTTAGTCCAAACCCTTATGAACCCGGATGGTAGTAGAACCCACCAAAGATATGATGAAAAAATAATGCTTGAAGAATTTGCCCGATATATTGCCCACAAGGAACAACCAATTAGTATGGGTAATTGTAGTAGTTTTGCCCGGCTATGCATTAAGGGGTTAGCTCAACCATTGTATAAGAAAATCCATCATAGAAAAATGGTTAGTGAAATGAAAAACCAGTTTATCCAAAAGAAAAACGAGCTACGGGCTATATTTGGATATGCAAATTATAATGTCTCTATTACCTCCGATATATGGACTGCCGGTAAACACGGCCTAGGGTACTCTTGTATTACCGGTCATTGGATCGATGAGAGATGGGTTTTACAAAAACAGGTTTTAAGTTTTCGGGTGTTAGATTCCCCGCACACTGCAGCAATTATTTACCATTCAATTATTGAGGTTTTACAAGAATATAATCTCAAAAGGGATTTACGGAACAAGGTTTTTGCTATCTCATTCGATAATGCTAGCAACAATGTAGCGTCCATCGATCATTTCATCCGGTCCCTAAACCCAATCATGAATGGTGCACTGTTTCACCAAAAGTGTGCTTGCCATATACTAAACCTTACCGTAAAAGATGGTCTTAAGGTAGAAGCCGTAAATGACTTAATAATTAAATTCAAGGGAGGTCTTGCCCATATTTATTCAAACCAAGAAAGAAAACAAAATTTCGCCGCTTTGTGCGAAAGAATAGGTTTGGGCAAAATGAGGATACCTTGGGATATAGACACCCGTTGGAATTCCACCTACAGGATGCTCAACCGATGCATTCCTTACAAGGCGGCTATAGGGGAGATGTTGAGATCGACGGACGAAGGAGTTGCTTTGGAACTCACCGACCCTGAATGGCAGCGAATAATACAGCTTACACAATTCCTTAAAACCTTTTTCACCGCAACCGTGAAATTATCTTGCTCGTACACACCGACGGCACATGAGTTGCTGCACCATCTCTACTACATTTCGAAGGTGTACCGTGATATGGATGATAGGGATAGTGAGGATTCCCCTCTCCATCCGATCGTAGCAGCCATGAAGAAAAAATTTCTTAAATATTGGGAAGAGGTACCCCTCTTGACTGTTCTCGCAAACTGCCTCCATCCGGCATACAAGAAGAAGTTCACGGTAAAAATACTCGTAGCCTACAAGAAAAATCTAAAATTAAGTTGGAGGGACGAGGAGCCCCGAGTAACACGGGCATTGGAGGACATGTTTGCCATATACAGCGAAAGAAGAAATGCTGACCAACCGCCTTTGACCGCTGGCGTGAGGTATGAATATAAATATACATATGTCTTTAATATTCATTATTTATAATATCTACATTATTTGTGCACTAATTTTTTCTATTGTTTTAATAGTCTATCCACACACAGCAGTACTGGATTGTTAGGCGATTTCCAGGATGATGACGACCCGACGGGATCCCAAGGTGACACGAACGAGTTAATCAGCTACTGTTTGGGGACCAACGAAAATGAAGGAGTTGACTTCATGGATTGGTGGAGGAGGAATGCAACTGCCTATCCAACATTGGCGATGATGGCTCGCGACATATTTGCCGTGCCCGTGTCGACCGTCCCTTCCGAATCCTGTTTTAGCTCGGCGAACAGGATCCTCACCGATAAACGAAGTAAGCTGGGTGCACATGTTTTCGAGAGGCTTGTGTGCTTGAAAGACTGGATTGATGCTGAAAATCGCACGCAACATGGCATGAGATTGGAAGCGTCATCATCCGGTGTCGACACTCAAGAAAGCGGTACCGAGGGACCTGAGCCTAACGAAGATTCGGACGGTGAGCAAGAGAGCGACCTATGGTATATGCACAACAACTACTAGATAAGTAGTATCGGTATAAAATTCTATCATCTTTTAATCTTTATTTACATTTTTTTAAATTATAATTTCTAAATATTTCAATTGTTTTATTTTAAAGAATAATTACTAACAAAAAAAAAGTTAGAACTCCGCCTATGTTATTTTACATAGCCGGTCCCAAGCCCGGAATAAATGAGGAGGGTAACTTTTGTTTTTAAATCTATTGTTTTAAAATAATTCGGTTTTAAAGATAAAAAATAATTCGGTTTTAAACTAATTCGGTATATCTCGGTTTTAGAATAATTTGATTTTAGAATAATTTGGTTTTAACAAAATTCGGTTTTAACTTAATTTGATTTTGTTATAAGTTATAACAAAAATATATTGAGTTAAAATAAAATAAAAAGAAAAAAAAAATGCAAAAAAAAAGAAAAAATCTGCCGCTGGCCCTCTGTCTGCCCCTCTCTGCCTCTCTGGAAACAGAAAAAAAAACAGAAAACGAAAAAAAAATAAATAAATAAATAAACCGGACCGGACCAACCCGGACCGGACCGACCCCCGACCCGATCTAACCCGCCCCGTCCTAACCCGCCGGGTTTAGACCGGGTTAGGTTCGGCCGAGTCAGACCCCAACCCGCCCCCCCCCTACCCGACTCAACCCGTTGACCCGGGCTAACCCGGGGACCGGGCGGGTTTGGACCGGACCGGACCGAACCGGCCCCTTTTCAAGTCACTAGTTCAGTTCTATTTTCTTCACTAATGGGATAATACTGCATAGATCTGAAATTAATGGTCAGATACAAGCCGCAATATATCCTATGGAGCCCCATAAGCTCAGATCTCCTACATCAAAGCAATTAGGTACATTTATGCAACCTTTGGAATTTTCCCAATTTTTTTTTGGATTTAGATAATCATAAGGTTTCCTTTGAAGAAGCTAGTGCGCAGCTGTCCAATAATCCGAACTTCCCAAGAAAAATAAAGTTTTTTTTTTTCTATAAAGCAAATCACATAGAAGAGTAAAGAATGGAGAAGTGAAATCTTGTATTAATTCAATCTCAAAATATTGCATAGTACAATGACCTCTATTTAAAGAGTCTAATCACAGTGGCTTAATTGTCTAACTAACCTCTAACCGAATGGGTTGTTACAATTAATGAGTAACTAACTTTCTTAACAGAATAGTTGTTACATCTAATCTCTAAGGATCATAGCCACTGGAGCTATCTAAACTATGCTTATCATTCTACAAATTAAAACAGCCCCATAGCTCAGATCTACATATATCCGCCTCGTTGTTTAGGTCCTTTTCCATGAGCAATCTCGTACTTCTGCCTCTGCATCTGTCTCTAGTGATAGTAACAGAGCTTACAACTCAAGCAGGCAGTCCTGGGCCAGGATCAGGAAGTCATGAAGGGATTGCAAAGGCTGCACCGGCAAGGAAAGTCCGATAGTCAGTTTCCTAGTGAAGGTTGTTGGTTTTAAGGTGCGCTACTGTTGTAGTTGATTCTCCTTTTTCTTGTTCTTTTGTTTTTGTGTTTTCTGAAAGATGGTGAGACAGCAAGCATGATTGATTTTAAGAACTGGTACGCTGTGGTAGTTTATGTTGCTTGTTAATTAGCTTGTTAATATTAAACTAAGAACTGTTTCATTTAAAGCATCCTATAACATTAATTTCATTTGAAGGCGAAAATATCGAAATATTGTTTGTAAATATTTGGTAATCCCAGTGTAAATTTTCACGGTTAATATTCTGTAAATGTGAAATCCTGGCCATTACATTTTAGTACTGAACAGTTAGAACTATCTTTTAGTGAAAGACAATTTTCATGTCATTGTTTATGCAATATGCTTTTGATAATCTTGTATACAATTTAATGAAGAAGAAGCCTCCTTAAGACAACCGAACATGATCTCGTTAACGAAAATTAAAGTTTAATCTTAATAATACCCTTGCCGAACAACCCCTAATTGATCTGGCTTTACCTTTTCTAATCTTTGTCGAGGAGAAAGGGGATCTTATTGTAAATACAAAGTAAATGAGAATTGCATGCCTTACATTTTGTTGATTAACTGCGTTACGAAAATAAAATTCAACGGTTAAGTATTCCCATTACATGCAATAAATTCGTTATGGTGATCATCGATTTTTTTATGTATTTTACAGCTATATCAATATATGATGATTAAGGATATAACGGTAGGGAATCTGACCGGTACCATGAAAATGCTTGGGAGTTATCCATTCGTAACATTTTAGAGATGTAATTGGATGAAGGAATAGGCAAATTGAATTCTATAACATTATCTCAGCTGTACATCTGGCCTCTTATTAAGGAAAGGCATAATTAGCCATGAGGCCCATAATTGGTAGATTCCAGGAGCAAACGTGAGAATTTCGGTTGTAATAATATTTGGGCTATTTCTCCATTAGAGCAAAAGTGAGAATTTGCACGGAACAAGACTTCATGAGCGGGAATCTTGTAATATGTTTTGGCGGAATTCTTTGTACACAAAAATGAAATAAAGTATGAAAAAATAATTGCATGTGCAATTTGATAATTGTGAATTGAATTTACTCAAATTTGATCGAACTATCGTTTTTATTGAGTATTGATAATTATCTAGTTACATATTACAAAAGTATCAATCGACACTAGAACCAACATTAAAATAGTTTACCAAAATAATTACATTTGAAAAGTAACAAAAAAAATTAAAGTATTTTTGTAATTGAATATGTAGGATAAATTTAGTAACAATTTAAAAATGAGTTTTAAAATTAATCATAAACATTACTATTTCAAATCATGAAGAAATTTTTAATGCTTCCATAATTTAAAATGAAAATAATTAGATCATCAGGGTAATCAACTTCAAAATAAACTCTTGATGAAACGTACTATGTTTACTGATTAATAGTATATGTTTTTTATTTCATGAGAAAGAAATATTATTAATATTTTTTTTTATTAAAGAGCCTGGTACATGTCAGCATCTTTTACAGGGCCGGACCCACATGATCCTAGGGAGGGGCAGCTGCTCCCCTTGGATTTTGAGTTTTATTGGAGATCGGGACGTCTTGATCGACTTTGCTCCCCCTGAAATTTATTTTGGTCCCCTCTGGATGTTTAATTTGTAATTTGAGTTAAATTTAGGTTAAAATTAAAATAAATTTCTTGAATTATGATTGATAATTAGAATTATAAGTTAGAGCATCAGAAATTACAAGTCAGAACATTGGAAAATATAAGTTAAAACATTACTTTTATTATCTAATTAGTTAATAGGTTTAAACCTGATTCGATATTTTTTTGCTCAAAATTCTGAATCTGCTCCTGGTCTTTTAGATGTTATTTTCAAAAATTGAGCATGTACTAAGTCCGTGATTCTTAATATTATAAATAATTAATATCATGAAATAGAGACAAGAACTGTAAATTTCAGCAGTGAGCATGTGAATTTTTTTTGACTAAGACCTAAGTTAAAATTTCCCACGGAATTGTTAGCTTTATGGTATTCCCAAAAAGTTTACCATTGAACACTATTCTGGAATTAAAATCCCTCTTCTCTGAAAGTTCCCATTAAATAATAGCCGACCTGGACCTCGGTTTGCGACATCTAAAAGCAAAAATACTACTTTCACACTTGTTTGGAGTTCTTTTATGTTGAATTGACACCATTTTGTGTGTTCATTATCGGTGAAAAGGCTAAGATTAAATGAGACCTACCTAGGTGAGAAAGTAAACCATTCTTTTCAAGAAATGCGGAGAACAGTCGTACGATTGAAATCCTATTAAAAAAACACGGTGGTTGCTCTCAAAGGAACAAAGTGTGAGAAGAGCGAGAAATTCCATTGCATACTCCAAATTGGTAGGGTTTATATCTGGCATGTAGGTCAAACAACTAGAAACCAGTAGCAACATCATGCACATTTTTATATGGGGCCCACAATAGGCCCACTTGTCTCTTGGGAAAAAAAAGGCTCTGACCACCGGCTAACCCACATAACAGGGGCCCATTTGGAATTTGGTTCTGCATAGTGGGCCCCATGCTTTCGTTTGTGTCTCAGTGTTGGGAAATCTTCGGTGACTCCGAAATTGTACCCCTGATTAATGAAATGATGTGTCATACGCTAATGTGAATTGTCCTGCTTATAGAAGGTTTTTTTTTTTTTTTCTTATTTGCTGGAAGAATAAAAATAGGACAAAAACTGTTTCCATTAAAAGAAGCATTGTATAGTATTTTTTGGGGGCAATTCTTGATGTATGTAGGTTATATATGAGATTAAATTATAGTGAAACTGTTAGGTTATTCAAAGAAAAATAAGAGGATCATTTTGCGTTTGATAGAGTTAGGATAGCTTATTAGTTGAATATTAAAGGAGAATGCTTAAGATATGAAAATTTATATGATTAAGTTGATACTTCGAGATACAAAGTAGAACAAAAGTCTCGAGAGCCATTAATAATAAAAGGATCTAACAATAAAAATATAAATGCAATATATGGTCATAGACCTTGCAACTTTACGAACTAATACATGTTTTAATCTTGCAAGAGATATGTGAAATAGATTACTATATATTCTAATTAACAAAAATAATAAGATATACATAGATAGTAAGTTTATCTAAATTTATAAACTGAGTTCTGAAAAATAAAAAATAAAAAATAATACTTCGGGGTTCACCCAAGATTGATCAAGGTGGTCCATAATATAGTTCCATTTTTTAAACCTCGATTACATGCGTAAATATTTTCAAAAAATCTCATAAAATGTATTAAAATTCACAAACTGCTCCAAAAGAGGAAATAATAAATGAAAAATGATGTGCAAATAGCGAGCGCCACGTATCAGCGCAATAATATAACGAGTTCGTTGGATTCGTTGTGTGATGTGAGCTTAAAAAGCCAATAGTAGGGTTTTGTTGACTTCTGAGTTTGGGGCCCACTTTGAGGTTTGTGGGGTCTGCTTGTTCTCTCCTTAATGTAGTCAAGTTAACAAAAAGTTCAAAACAGAGAATAAGAGGATTAATTGTTGTTTGGAAGGGGATTATCAAGTAAAAGTATTATGTTGTGTGCTAGTACAAAATGGCCCACTACATCGACTACTTGTCAGTTGATACTGTATAATTGTACTTCAGGTGAGAAACATGAAACCAGGGCTGGTATGAGATATGCTTAAAGAAAGAGAGGATCATGAATGTGATGATCTGTTTGGTCCCCAAATCCAAACCTTGTTTTTAAACAACATTATTAAACAGCTGTTTTTTTGTAAAAACATTGTGGCAGCTTGATCCTTTTATTATACATAAAAGAGGAAAAAAAAAAACACTTTTGTCACTGATAACTTTCTAATTTCGCTACAAAATAGTTGTTATGTTGCATAACTATTTTTGGATGCATTGCTGCAAATGAAAAAAAATATAATTAGTAGAGACATACTCCCGACATAACAAAAAGAGGAAGCATCAAATTGCATTTTCAAACTTCTTTATAACACTAATATGATTTTTTTTTTTTTTTTGGAAAAGTAGTGGATAAATCCACCGATTGATTGAAATCAGTTTAGACCCAATCTTAGTACATAAAACACGTACCAAGAACCGAACCAGATCATATCATACATCAGTTTAGTTACAAAACATAACTGTTCTTTTGTTTTTTTTTTGGAAATGTTCTTTTTTCAATCACTAGAGTTCCTTGTGTGAAAGTCCGTAAGATACATTCTCTCAATTAAGTGATGGAGCCACAGGCTTCTAGATTTGTGCGGATTCTCTAAATTAACTCAAATTTTGAGTTCAAATTCTTACCGTCTGATCAAAATCTACACAAATATTAAAAGACTCCATAAATTTTTAGCATGGACTGCATTGGATTGAATTTTGATCGCGAACCGTTCAAATTCAAGCTCAAAATATGAGTTACTTTAGATGATTCCGCCAAAAATCTTCCTCCCCACGATCTATTTCTTATTTTTTTTCTTATTATTTTTATGCTTCTGAAATTATATTTTAAAACACCAAAAAATATAGAAGTATGCTTAAACTTAAAATGATGATAGAATTACGTTCTATTGTCTAATCTTTATCTATATCACATTCAGGCTCAATTATATTTATACATATTAGCGGTCGTTATGTGATAGAGAGAGGCAAACTGTTTACATTTCCTCAATTATAAACGCATTAACGCAGAGGATTGCTCTTCTATATAAAATATAGCTCATAAGATATACCATAATGTGAAAAATCCATGATTAGTATGATACGCTCCATATAAGCCATTACAAAAACTTTTTTTTTTTTTAAATTAGTTTTCGGGACTTAAACATCTCACTACGAGCCACGTTATATTTTAGGGGAAATTTCATATATACCCTTCAAAACTCTGAAATTATATATTATCCATTTTGAATTTATAATGTATCTATTTTACTCTTTAGTAAAAAATTTAAAAATATGTAACATGTTTTAAAGAAATATTTAGTCCTTTTTTTATTAAAGGGCGCGTACAATTCAATTCTTTTAGATGCTATTCTCGAGAATAAAATTTGTGTCTCTTCAAAGAGAGACGAGGGCTCGTGCCACTATACTAAGCCCGTGGTTCTACATTTTTAGTCTTCTAATTGATCGTTTTTTAGAGCAAAAAGTTCATTTTCTTAGTTGTGACGCACACAAAAACATATGTCTAAATGCCACTATGTATGTGTCACAAGTTGAAAAATGAACCATTTGTCTTTGAAAACCAATTAGCTAGAAGACGAAACATTTTTTTTAGGCAAACTACATTTTTTATTTTTCAATAAAGAATAAAATGAGCTATTTATAATTTTAAAATTAGTTTTAACAGAAAAGTCAATAAATTAGATAAATTTGTGAGTTTTTGAAATTTAGAAGTGTAAATATAATATTATGAATTTTAGAGGGAGAAATACATAATTGAGATTTTCCAGGGTTATACATGAAATTCCCCCTAAATTTTACATAAGTTTTTCACTTATGAGATTTAATAAGATCACGATAGGGAGGATAGGCCTACCCTACCATAAGCTTGACTTTATGATTCTAATGCTAAATGCTGTACATTTCACCAAATATGGTAACTTTTTTGCATTAATGAAGTATTATTGAATCATTATAATATACTCCTAAATATGAGTGCCATTTATAGTCTAGAACGTCAATATTTTTTATCAGTACTGTAAACAACCATCTCAGCAGTCAACCCTTACATATGTTGTATTCAAAGAACATTTTACAGATATGGACGTCAAACCGACTTTAAACTCTGATTAGTCGGTCATCAAATTTGATAAATTAGACAGATCTGATCGAGTCATATCTCCTTCGTATAATTTTGATTTTAATGATCTTTTAGCTCTAGAAAAAAAAAATATTCACGTTGTAACCAGTTTCACATCACATCACGCTATATGTGTGTCGATTACGTGACGTGATTTACGTGTTGTGTGACGTGACTATTCGTGTAACATGACTTTTTTTTCATCATGTTAGTTATGTCAAGTCACACAAATTGATCTGGTCACATCATAACACATTACGTGACCAATTTTTTTTAATTTATGTCTTAATTATAATTTATTTTGTAATAATTTCTTATTTTGTTGATATGTTTTATTTTATTTTTTTGAACTGACTTAAAAATTAAAAACAATAATTAAACATGATCAGTCACAAAACGTGACGCGTCTGTCATCTACTATTTTAGTCATATCACGTCACGTAAAAATAAATCCGAACCATGTACTGTGGCAATATATTAGTCACAGCACATCACGTCACGTCATGTTTTTCCAACACTATTTAGCTCTATGGAAACTATACATCACAATTCCATATATTTTTTTTTCTGAAATTTGCTGAATTTTGTTGGTTTTAATTATAGTGCATAAATCTCAACCAAATTTAAAGAATACTAAGAATTATCTCAAGTTCTCGACCACCCGAGAGACAAATTACTGCATAAAAAATAGAAACCTCTAGATATTCTTGAAATATGATCAATTTAAATTCATCGTCTGACTAGAAAAAATTAAAAAAATAACAAAACTGTTACTCTTTACAATTTTGTTTTACTTTGCAAAGAGTAGGAAAACAAAATTCAACCAACATAAATAAACCACTAAACTTTTAACAGAGAAAAAAATTATATCAAAAAAAGTTGTCCAGATTTTTTCTTACTTGGATTAAAAAATGGTGTACAATCTATTCTCATATAGATTAATAATATTTTTTTTTTGATGAATTATGAACATGTTTATATATCTATTAATATGAACACAAATTATTCAAAAAAAATAAATTAATTGGTCACATTACAATTAACTGTTTGATATTGACATTTTCGTCTACTAAACGCACAATTTTTTTTTTTACAACACTACTCTTTGCAGAATATGGAATGTGACTTTTGTAAGTATCTGGTACCAGTGCTTTGTATCAAAACCTGATACGCTGTAATTTCAATAAAATAAAATCGGTGGGTTTCCCAGTATTAAAAAAAAATCTTTACGGAATATGTATACTAAACCTGCTTTAAAAACTGTTCACAATTTGATAAAATTGGGATAACAAACAAATCCAATAAGAATTTCCAGAGAACAGTATATTTGCCGCGTATAACTTGGGTCGGACCAAAAAAAAGGCCAGACCAACAAAGTCAACAGAAGTCTTTCTTTTTTCTTTTTCTTTTCCTTTTCGACCTCTCCAGGAGACTCGTGTACTTTTAGCTCTTGAAAAATACAAAAGTCAATGAAGTCAAATAAAAAGAAATAACTCAGTGAGTTGAAGTCAAAAGTAAAAAGGAACAAACTTGTTGGTTAAAGTAAAAGTCTTCTTCTGAACTTTATACCCATTTCAGATTTCTTTTATTCCCTTTTAGGTCAATTTTTTTTTTAATAAAAGCAACTTAAATTTGGTCATTTCAATATCCTAATACGACCAATTAATCTTTATGAAGGTTGTTCTTCATAGTGATATTAAGAGTGTGAACTGATATCAAAAGGATTAGTAGATAAACTGACTGGTGAGACTAGAGGTGAAAACGATGTGGATAATATCTGATCCGTATTTGAAAAATTAGATATGGATATGAATAAAGATATGATTTTACGTTTCAATTATCTGTATCTGAATAGTAGATATATACCATATAATTTAATATATATTATGAACAAATTATATTATTCATCATAATAATTAGATAAATATTATGAACTTAAAGTATTTTTAATAATTTTTTATATATTTTTAATAAATATCCGATCCGATCCTACTTGTATTTGTATCTATCTAATATCCGATTCGTATCCGTTTCTGTATTTGGAAATTAAAAAAAATATGGTTTTACCACGATCCGCTCTGTTTTCACCTCTAGGTGAGACCCAATACAATCGGGTGATCAGGCTATTGCTTTTAGGTGTGTTTAGATGGTTTTGGAATAGCAAAAAGTTTGAATTAGTTTCGAAATAGCAAAAAAATAGATCACTACTTCCTATTTAGGTGTGAACTCTTAGGTTAACTTGAATTAGCTTGTTATTTCCGCTATTTTATTAAAGGGAGAGCCTAGCTATCCCCCATCAACCATCCCCCGTTTCATCCCCGTCAGTTGCATTAATTAAGTGGGGGACCACATAACTGTCAGCGCATTTTAGGAATTTGCAGAAAATTATTCATATGTAACACAACTAGTATTCATCCATCTATATAAATGTATTCACATTTGTAATAAAAACATATTTGGATATATTACAATATTCAATTTATAAGAAAGTAGGAGACCACAAACAACATGTGTGGGGGACTGCATAACTGTCAGAGCATTAATTAAGTGGGGGACCGCATAACCGTCAGCGCATTAATTTGCAAAAAAATATTCATCTGTAACACAACTAGCATTCATCCATCTATATGAATGTATTCATCTTTGCAATATAATCATATTTGGACACATAAATCACTCATCTTTTACACGTTTTTAGAGATGGTTTTTTTTTTCTCCGTTCAATCTAACCAATATTTCTGACGATCTGTGAGGAATTTTGCAAATCTAAAATCACGAACGTCTTCTACACAATTTTCTCTTTCAAATGAGATCCATGATGACATACTTTCGTGTTGTCCGTTGCACAAGTATTCATCTCTCGTAGAGCAAGTATTTATCATCGTCGTGTAAGTGTAAATAGTTAATGTACCAAGAGTATTACAAACATATGTTCATACCTCAATTAATTTTACAAGAGCAGCCGAATAATATTATTCATAAGATATCAAGTATTCATACATATAAGTTAAAGTATTTATACCTAAGATATTAAGTATTCATCCATAAACGTTGAAGTATTCATCTCTAAAACATCAAGTATTCATTCATACACCTCTAATTTTTTCAAAATTTATTTTTCTGTCATTTCTTAGTACTTAGTACGCACTGGCCTAATTCACCATTAATGAAGTTTTGTTCTTTGCAAATAACTCGCTACTGCATGTGGAAGAAGAATATAGACATAACGGATCTGACCCGGCGGTCGACAGTGATGGATCTAACCCGGCGGAGGCGGAGGTGGGAGAGGGAGGCGGAGGTGGAGAGGGAGAGGTGGGAGAGGCGGGCGGAGGCGGAGGCGGAGGTGGAGAGGGAGAGGTGGGAGAGGGAGGGAGAAAGAGGAAAGAAATAAAGGGAGAAAATTGAGTAATTAATTTGTAGGGCCATTAGGTAGTTAGAATTTGTAATTATAGTTAGAAGAGGTAGTTAGTTAGTTGGGGGATGAAATGGGGGATGGATAGTTTGTTGGGTTAGCGGTTGTTCCGTATCTCGAGATAACTGCTAAACCTTGATATTCCGTTAATTAACTCAAACGCAGGGAAAGAAAAAACGGAGAAAAAAAGACAGCGTATAGAAGTCACATCTTCTACACTTTGATTTAAAATAAAAATATGAAAAAAAATTACTGAAATTATACATCAATTTAACTTTCCCTTCTCCTTTCGTCCACTCATCTTCCAATTTTAATATTCTGAAGCAAGTCATCAAGTGCAATGGAAATTGATTTCACCTCCGTTTTCTTTTCTTCCCCTTGGATAACTTCTGTGACAGTCTTATGAAAAATTTAAACCTTATTAGGAAGGTATATTAGAGAAGATACTGAGAGTGAAATGGAAATGAATTTTATTTCTTTCTTGATTACCTCTGTTACATCTTTGTACAGTATATATAGTAAATGCATCCTATACAAGATCTAACGTATACAGAGAACAAATCTCATTTGTCATCTTAACAGAATATGGTTATGTGCTAACTAATCTGACTTAGTCTGCTTCTGAAATGGTCCAGTAGACTCAGAACTGGATGCGTCCAGTATAGTTCTATTAGCCCCCCCGCAAGCTGAGGGAAGGGGACCGATCGTCAGCTTGGAAGCGAGCTGGACAAAGCGAGGTGCTGCGAGTGGCTTCGTGAAGATGTCGGCCAGCTGATCCTTGGTTGAAATAAACCGGATTTGAAGAGCATTAGAGGCTACTCGCTCACGTACAAAGTGAAAATCAATTTCCACGTGTTTCGTACGTGCGTGAAACATTGGATTAGAAGCAAGGTATGTCGCACCAATGTTATCACACCACAATACTGGAGGAGATGGGAGAGAAACATGCAATTCACCGAGTAAAAACTGAAGCCATACCAATTCGGCACTTGTAACCGCAAGAGATCGGTATTCGGATTCGGTACTAGACCTAGAAACCGTGGGTTGCTTTTTGGACCCCCAAGAAATGATGTTAGGACCAAGATAAATGCAGAAGCCAGAGGTAGACTTGCGATCATCGATGGACCCGGCCCAATCCGAGTCGCTATAGGCATGTAGAACAAAACTCGAAGCCGGTTTAAGGGTAATACCATGAGAGGTCGTGCCTTTGAGATAACGAAGTATCCTTTTAACCGCAGCCCAGTGAGTAGAAGTGGGTGAATGCATGAATTGGGAGACTTTGTTGACGGCAAAGGTGATGTCGGGTCGAGTTAATGTTGCGTATTGAAGAGCCCCCACAATGGATCGGTAAAGGTGAGGGTCGGGAAAGGCATCACCTTCATACTTGGAGAGAGAAGTGCTAGGAATCATTGGGGAGGGAAGATGATTAGACTGATGCATGTTAGCCTTGGTAAGAAGTTCTCGAATGTATTTGGCTTGAGATAAGTGAAGAGATTGGTTAGAGGCCGTAACCTCAATACCAAGAAAATAATGCAACGGCCCGAGATCTTTTAGTGCAAATGAGGCTTGAAGAGAGGAGATGAGGGATTGTATAAGATCAAGTGAGCTGCCCGTAACAATGATATCATCAACGTATACCAAAATGATGAGAGAAACACCATTTGAGAAGAGGGTGAAAAGGGAGGGATCATAATGAGAAGCAAGAAAGCCTTTGGCAAGAAGAGCGGTGCTTAATGTGTGAAACCATGCACGTGGGGATTGTTTAAGGCCATAGATTGCTTTAGATAGGCGACACACGTGTGTAGGTTTGGAAGGATCGATGAAGCCTTGAGGTTGTTCCATAAATACCGTCTCTTGAAGATCCCCATGTAAAAATGCGTTTTGTACGTCAAGTTGCCTAATCGGCCAACCATGAGTGAGGGCTATGGTAAGAACAACCCGAATGGTGGTGGGGCGCACAACCGGGCTATAAGTTTCGAAGAAATCGATGCCCTCTTCTTGATGAAACCCTTTAGCAACTAAACGGGCTTTGTACCGTTCGATCGAACCATCGGCACGGCGTTTAATTTTGAACACCCATTTAGAGCCTATGACATTGTGATTGGAGGGAAGTGGAACAAGATCCCAAGTTTTGTTGAGAATGAGTGCCTCAAACTCTTTGGTCATGGCTTGCATCCATCGGGAAGAAGATTTGGCCTGATTGAAAGTTTTCGGTTCTGTGGCAGTGTGAACATCCGAAACTAAGGCAACATGATCAGGGAATACTTTGGGTTTGCGAGTTTTATCCTTGGTTCTGGTGATCATATGGTGTAGTGAAACATTTGTTTGATCTTGAGTGGAACAGCTGAGAGGCGGCAAGGGAGTAGTCAAAGCTGTGTTAGAAGAAATCGGACCGGATGCATGTGCATGAGAGGGGTTCGGATTGGCTGCAGCTGGAGAAGCATCCGAAAAATGAAAAGAACCAATAGAAAAATTGTTGGATTGAGGAGGCTGGGCTGGCGGGTTAAGATGTGCTGGCGGGCTAGAGTGCAAAGAAGAACATGGCGGGCTAGAAAGGCCTGCTTGTGGCGCCAATGGTCCAGCAGGAGAAGCTGAGAGAGCTGGGCTTGCTACAGTACCCGAAGAAGAGTCTGCTAAAGCAAAGCTTGAACTGGATTGCGCCAGAGGAGGTAGAAGGGCCAGCCACAGAGAGGAGTCTGTCTGTGATGAAGATTCTGCAGAATCAACAAGATTTTTGAAAGGAAAAATTAGCTCATCAAAAGTTACATGTCGTGAGACATAGATTTTATTGGTGGCCAAGTGAAGGCATTTATAGCCTTTTTGAGAAACGGCATAGCCAAGAAAAACACAAGGAATCGATCGGGGTTGAAGCTTGTTAGCATTGTATGGTCGAGTCAAAGGGAAGCACAAGCATCCCAATACCCGCAAGAACTCATAATCGGGTGTTTTGGTGAAAAGAGAATAGTAAGGTGAAGAGAGATCATTTGAAGAAGGTAGTCGATTGATTAAATAGACCACGCTAGAGAATATATCATCCCAAAACCGATCGGGTATCGAAGCATGAACCATGGTAGAAATAGCAAGTTCGACAATATGTCGATGTTTGCGCTCGGAAATGCCATTTTGTTGAGGCGTGTGAGGACACGTAGTTTGGTGAAGAATAGAGGGAAAAGACCGAGAGAGAGGTTTATACTCCGTACCACCATCCGTACGAAGTATTTTGATAGAGGCATTGAGAAGGTTCTCCACTTGAGACTTAAAGAGAGCAAAAACCGTGACAAGTTCATCTTTGGTTCTCAAAAAATAAATCCACACAAAACGGGAAAAATCATCAACAAATATCACGTAATAACGAAATCCATTATGAGATACCAAAGGGGCCGGACCCCAAACATCCGAATACACGATTTCAAGAGGAGAAGAAGATGAAGAATTGCTAGCCAAAAATGGTAACCTATGTGCCTTAGCCATGCAACAATCGTGGCATAAGGACATTTTATTAGTAGAACAAGGTAACCCATTTGCATGTAAAACTTTTAAAGTAGTTGAAGAAGAAGGGTGACCAAGGCGAGAGTGCCAAAGATCAATGGAGACTCTTTCACCAATTAGCGCTTGAGGGTGAGAAACTTGAAGCGGAAGAGTGTAGAGGCCATGAATGAGCCGAGCCCGAAGAAGAGGCCTCTTGGTGTGGCGCTCCTTAATCACACAAAAGGAAGAATAAAACTCAATAAGTATGGCATTATCACTTAAGAGTTTGGAGAGACTCAAGAGATTTTTAGTAAAGGTAGGTACAAACAACACATCATGTAATAAAAATGTGAAGTTTGAAAAGCACAATTTAGAGGATCCAACATGACTAATGCGCATACCGGTACCATTACCAATGTGTAGTGCATCCAACCCGTCATAAGGCATGTAGGATGACAAGTTATTGAGGTCATTAGTCACGTGGTGTGTTGCACCGGAATCGAGATACCAATCGGAACTCGAGACTGTGGTAGCCGGCTGAGCAATGTTAGCCTGAGCAGAAAACTGTTCTGGCCGAGCCAGGTGAGCCTGAAACATAGGTGGTTCGGTCTGAGCAGAATAAGCAGAATCCATTCTATACCAACAAATAAGCGCAGAATGGCCTCTTTTGAGACAGATCTGGCAAATTGTGTTTCTATCTGGGTTAGTCACGGCCTGTTCTGGAGCTGGTAATTTCTGGAAATTCGAATTGGGCCTAGGAGCAGTAAAGGGCCTGTTAGGTGGGGTTGACAAAATCGGGGGAAAGTTATTGGGGCTGGGAGGTCTGTT
Source organism: Carex parvula (assembly GCA_025461045.1). Classification (NCBI taxonomy): domain Eukaryota; kingdom Viridiplantae; phylum Streptophyta; class Magnoliopsida; order Poales; family Cyperaceae; genus Carex; species Carex parvula. Next base: position 115,890 of record JAJGRW010000391.1, on the reverse strand, counting down.
ACCCCGTCCGCGACCTCTATGGTTAGCGGATCGGGTATGATACCCGCGTGAGAAGTTGGGACGAAACCCGGGACGGGATTGAGTGTAAAAAGCCGCAGGTGGCTGGAAAGAAGAGAGAGAAGAGGAAGAGTTACCACCATTTTGACTATTGAGAAGAGCTTCATGGCTTTGGAGCATTGCCTGAAGATCTGCCAGCGTGAGATGGTCCTTTGTATTGGCGGCGATCACAAAAGAGTTGTAATCGGATCCGAGTCCACCAAGAATTTGCAAGATCAAGTCGTCGTCTGAGATCGGTGATCCAACGAAGGCTAATTCATCAGCGATAGACCTCATCCTCTGACAGAAATCAGCACACGACGAGCCTCCCTTGGTGGTAGTTTGTAAAGCACGGCGGAGTTCTGAGAGCCTGGCACGAGAAGTCGCTGAAAAGGATTGCTGAAGCATACGCCAGAGCTCAGCCGAAGTCTGACAAGAAACAACCTGTCCCAAGAGTGACTCCGAGAGTGAAGATCGCAGCCAGCTCAATAGGAGTTGATCTTGTCGATTCCAGTGAGCATGAATTGGATTGTCGCTGGAAACTCCATCAGTAGTGATAGTGCGAGAAGGAGGTGCATCCTCAAGAAATCGAAATAGACCATGGCCGTGAATAGCAGGTAAGATCTGTGACTTCCATGCGAGGTAATTCGTGCGGTTGAGCTTGGTAGAGATAGGAACATTGATCACCACAATTGGATCAGTGGTAGTGACAGATGTCATAGTAGAGGATGAATTTGGGGAGGGAATAGTTAGATTGGAAGGAGGTGGATCAGACATGGTTGCTCTGATACCATATTAAGAGAGATACAGAGATTGAAAAGGAAATGAATTTTATTTCTTTCTTGATTACCTCTGTTACATCTTTGTACAGTATATATAGTAAATGCATCCTATACAAGATCTAACGTATACAGAGAACAAATCTCATTTGTCATCTTAACAGAATATGGTTATGTGCTAACTAATCTGACTTAGTCTGCTTCTGAAATGGTCCAGTAGACTCAGAACTGGATGCGTCCAGTATAGTTCTATTAAGGTAGTTTTTTATTAATAACGAAAGAAACGAAAATAGCTTTAACTAGTAGTTCTGTTTGGAGGCAAAATAAGATATGTGAGTTCTCTATTTATTTTTTTTGATAAAATAAATGGTGGTGCTGCACTGCCACTTTATTTTCTTTATAGAAAAAAAGATATAGATGTGGGTTAGAAAACAAAGATAATCTTAATTAATTGTCCTGCATTAAAAAAATTATTTAAAAAAATATATATAAGGATGTTAGCAGAAATTGTCTTTTTTTTTTTAAAAAGATAAAAATGTTAGCAGAAATTTTACATTAAAAAAATTGTCTTCAAAATTCTTCTGACTATATCGAGCATCTTAATTTGATTCGTTGTAAATGGATCCGATTCTATGAGATGGGTTCCAGCCCAGCCCCTAGTTAAATAATTAGTCACATCAATTATCCAATAAAAAAAAAAGTTAGTCACATCATTGTGAAATTAGCGGTCAATTAACCTAGGTATGACGCTGGACCTGGAGCAATCCTAGGATACATGTTTATGTTAAAAATGTATTAGTGCGATTAAGTGCTCGGTTTTATTTATATTTTGTAAAAAATACAATAAGAGAAAAACTTTCTTTTCAGATGTAAGATTTTTGGGGGGCAATTTCCATGTATTGGGTTATATAAAATTTATCTTATGTATTTTTATCTATTAGCAAATTCATATTCTAGACAATGTTGTACACTATATTTTAACCATAGATATACAACAATGAAAATGATTTGCCCTTCCGTAAAAGTATATTTACGGCTTGTCAGTTTCAACTTCTAACAATACTAGCGGTTGATTATTTTTGCAGGTGTGAACTCTACTTAATTTTTCTTAAGCGATGAAACATAAACGAGTATAAAAATTATAAGAAATAATCAATTGATAACAGTGCTAACAGCTAGTCTGTTTATATTAAGTATGAATCATGTGCAAATAAAATAACTAATTATCTACAAATGCTAGCAGTTGGTGCTGACAAGTGACATGAAACATATATACTGTTAATGGGCAAACCCAAGATGAAATGATTATTATAGCCGTTGTCATTTCATAATTCATTGCTAAGAAACTGTTAAATAATGCACTTAGTGCCATTGTTTCAAATTAATACTGGAAAATCGCTTCCAATATTATAAAAAGGCATGGCAACTCAACCAGAAAATATCTTATCGGTCCAATATTTTCTGATTCATTCAATCACAATTTGAATTTTATATAAGATTATAATCTTAGCCAACGTCTCGCAATTTTCAATGTGATTCTACAAAGCGGTAGCCTCGTGCTATTTTTATATAATTTAAAAGCCAAAATCAGACATTCGATAAAAAAAAACCCAAACTATAAAATAATGTTTATTTATATATCAAAGATCAATTTCAAAAATATTCTTTTAGGGGATAATACGCGGAGTTGGTTGGCACGGTTTCAAAAATATATGAGATATGTTTCAAATAACGAATTCAAACGATTAAACTAATATAGTTTTTCAGTAACGTGTTTATATATGCAAAGTTTATAATATATTTGGATTTACTTAGTACAAAGTTAAGGTGTCAAAAAAAAATTATAAGTTAATTTTGATACATTCATTTTTTATTATTTTTTTACCGCTTAAATTTATACTAAATATATTAAAAAATTATATTTTAGTATGTAAAGTATATCGGTTTCAACGATTTGGATTCGTTGTTTGAAGCATATCAGATAGATTTTGAAGCTGTAACACAACATGTGACTAAACTACCCATAGCACGCTAACCAACTCCATTATAACGCATATTTACATTTTTTGTGCATATAATAATTTAACACACGTTCATAATATTAATCATTAGTTTCAAAAGGTAGAAAACAATCTATAAAATATAGATCAAATTAAGTATATTTATATAAGGCAGAATATATTACAATGTTGCATTTAATGCAAACTATAAGACGAAAATGTCTTCTATTTCTAGAATAAGAAAAAAGTTGCTATACTTTATAAATATAAATTTTGGCCATAATATATATATATATATATATTAAGATGGTATGTAAACAAAATTTACATGCGCTTATTATTATTGTACATGTAGTTGGACAATGGACATGCAAAATCTGATTTTTTTAATGGCCTAAAAAAATTAAAATGCCTTCTGATTTTAAATTTTTTGAAAAATGCCCCGACCGCCCTACTGTGGGTGCTGGGCCTTGGGCATTGATATATGATGTTTGGTATCAGAAGTGGGGCATGCCATCTGTATATCTACAGGGTTTTTGGTGAAAGACTTCGACAGTGACTACCGGGTGATGGGTCTAGAACTTACTTGCCCCTTGGTCCTTTCGAGGATCGCACGGTAAATATAAATAAAACCGACATATTTAATAACTTAAATGTTTATTTATTCTTTGATCTAAATATGTATAAAAAAAAACATTATGTGCAGGTTTTGAACACTATGAGAGGAGTCACACATAACCTAGTGGTGATGGCGAAAAAGGGTTGGAGGAATAAAGGTTGCCTCATGCTGCACCAATGTGCACCTATCGTGGAGGAGTATGACTTTGACGGGCACCTCATTGACATGTTGAGAGACGCCAATGAGAATATCAACTTGCGTGAGATAAAAATCGAAGAGCCAGTGGACCGGGACCCGTCCCTATCTATAATCATGAGATGTTTTTACCTCCCATAGGTGATTTGAAGTTAATATGAAAAATCAACATACAATACTTTGTTCCTTCAAATTTGATATTAAGTTAACTTTAATTCCACAGAAGATGATTCGGGCTGGCCGTACCACAATTGGATGTTGAATAATAACACATGGTCTGCTTACTACAACAAGTATGGAGTTCCAGTTTATTTTTTTAATCAATGTACTAGTTATTTTTATGTAGCAAAACTAATATTATTTACCTGTATGAGAGAGTACCTCATTGGCAGGCCGATCCCACATTCAGTTTGACTGATCTGACTAGAGATGGTGGCCAGTTCAAGATACCAGGTTCAAGGTGCACAGCCTCCACAGACCACGTTACACATAGTCCATGATGCACGACCATGAGTTAAGTGGGAGTAGGTTGCAGGGTGTGATGCCTTTGCCGATGTTTTATTCGGCACACCGCCTACGACCACATATCCCTTCACCTGGGAGAAGGATCCCTAGGCTCTCCATACACAGTCGGTGATCTAGGAGGAGGATCCATGAGCTCCACATAGAGTATCGTGGATCGCGGAGGAGGAGGTTCAGATAGGAGATGATCTGCCACCCAGGGAGCGTCGTTCACCTAAAAGATTGTCCCTCTCTAATCGTCGCCGCCGTCGTTTAGTTTTTATATTAGGTTGTAATTTTAGTTAGACTGAATTGTAATATTTTATGTTTGAATTGTACTATTTTAGTTTTCTTGCTGGATTTTAGCATTTTATTTTTCTCGTTTGTTGTTTGGATGTCTACTTATTTAGTTAAACAAAACCAACATAATAATATTACAACAAATTGTAAACATTACAACAAAATTATAACACATCGTTAAACATTACAACAAAATTATAAAACAACAAATTATAACAAAAAAAATATATAACACAAAAATTGTAACACAAATATAACAACATTTCCAAATAAAAAAAAAAACAAATTTCATAGCCGATCGCCCACTATGGACGGTCGACTCTCAAAAACAACCGCCTTAATGGGGCGATCATCTATGGGAGTGAACCGCCCCACTATGAGGTGGTCGTGACATTTTTCAAAAAAATTAAAAATAGAGAGCATATTTGTTATTATATTTTTTTGGGCATTAAAAAAATCGGCAGCAGAACATCCGCGTATATCAAAATTAAGAGAGCATATTTGTTATTATTTTTTTTGGCCATTAAAAAAAATCGGCAGCAGAACATCCGCGTATATCAAAATTAAATGTCATAAAATTTCAAAAAATTCTAAACAAAATAATATTTCTATAGAAAGTTCGAAATCTAACGCATGGAAAACACTTGCACGTTTGTCTCACCAAACCACATTGGATGTAGACTAATAAATGTGATTACGGCTAACAGTACGAAAACTTCAGCCAGAAAAGCAGATGCTTCATAAAATGGTGCGGCTTTTCTAATGCTTGCGCTTACTAAAGCTATGTATTAATATTTTATGCATCCGAAGGTTATTAGGTAAATATCCGGGGTCAATCTATCCAACGTAACTTTTCACGAGTGAGGCTACAGTACTATACATGACGCTAGGGTTGTACAAAAAAACTCATGACTCATGACTTGTTCAGAATCGTCAACAATTCAAGTTGAAACTGATTCGAGTTCGTTGACTTGGTTGTCTCACGAGTTGGATTCAAGTTGTCTCCAATTCGGTTCGGAATCAACTCGGTTGACTCATTGACTTGGTAAACTATGTAATGTTTTATTAGACTTCATACTATTTAGTAATTTTAAATTGTGTACTATTTTGATAAACTATGTACAATTTATTTTGTTAAATTTTTTTTGATAATTTTTAATTTGATAAACTATGTACTACCTACGAGTCACGAGTTGTTCGCGAGTTGAATCCAAATTGAAGTTTTTGACTCGAAACTGAATTAGCAACTCGGACTCAACTCGGCTCATAAGTTCATGAGTTGAATCCAAGTTACTCTCAACTCGGCTCATAAGCAGCCCTACATGACGCACATTGATCCTCACTGTGAATCAATGTCTTTATTTTAAAAAAATTATATGAAGACCAAATTTAAAAAACTTTAAATTAATTTACTATATTTTTGATAGGTAAGAAATTATTATTTTCAAAAAGGTCCCAAATCTTTAAATTAAGTGATTTTTATTCATCAAAACAAATAGTAAGAAATTCTAAAAACAATGAAATTTTACATCATATACATTTTCATATGAAGATCACGTTCAATTGTTAGAATTAACTGTTTAGAATTTGAAAATATAAATATAAATTCATAATATGGATTGTGGGCTACACGTAGTACCATAACTTAGCCTCACTCCCTTTTCATAGTTACATACTTACATAAGAATATAAAAATAATAACGAGAAAACAAAAAGGATTTAATCATCACAAGTAACTCTAATAACTTTATACAAATTAGCGTGTTTAGGTAGAATTAACATCCTTTTAGTTTGGCAAAATTAGGCACACCTGTCGTACAAATATACGTCTTTTTCTTGTTCCCTAAATCCCTGTATATATAAATGTTTGGTTTCTCGCGTTATCATCACTCAATCTTTACCAACATAATAAAGAGTGTTAACTAATCATAATTGTACGTCTAGCTAAGAATTAGGATTACTTTTAGAGATCGAGGATTAGATTAGCACACCTTAACTATTTAAAATGAAGACGCAAACTTTTATTTTGTAAAAAAAAAAAAGTCGAACTACACCATTTTCAATGTAATTTTTCACGAATTATACAATGCGTACTTAATTATTATAAAATACACATTTGTCAGTAAAAAATATACATTCATCAATTATAAAATGTATATATATTCCTATTTCAGATAAACACAATGTTAACCGCTATTACATGTTTTTGACCAAGTTAGAATGTATGTTGACAATTAATAATTGTCATCAACTTATTATGTTGACAATTATAAAATACATTTTTTTTACCAAGGACAAAAAAGAGCGAAAAATAGATTTAGGGTTTTTGCAGCTTTTTCTTTTTGCTCCGATCCGACTTCCTCCGAAAATAACAATTAATTCCGTCCCAACCTCTACTTTCTGCCGCCATCGCTTCTCCTTTTCCGCCTCTAAATCTTAGACCGCTGTCTTTAATTCTAGATCTGTCTCTAAACTCTAACTCCGTCATTCTCCATATCTCTAAACTGGTTACACAGAAACCCTAAACAAGGTTGGGAGAGGCACCGGTCCCCGCCAACCTCCTCCACCTACCACCCTACTCCAAAAGAAACGAAGACGAAGAAATTGTCCTATATGTCTCATCCTTCCTGTTGTTGGCCAGCTGGTGCAGCGAAGAGCAAGAAGGTGAGAGAGGAAAATGGCGACCACTTGAAGTCGGCTTGCCAGATGTTGTGATGTTAGATGATTTAGATGATGTGTTGTTAGATGTTGATGTGTTGTTCAGACTTGAATGTGATGATATTGTAGTAGACGTGAAATAATTGATGTAATTTTATTTTATTTAATAGAAATTATACTTCACAACCGCTACAAAAGTTTTTTAAAAAGAAAAAAAATGTAATTATGAATCTATTTTTCGAACCTCTTAAAATGCATATTCATGCACAATACACACTCGTCTCTTACGAAATGTATACACATCTATTCAAGATTCACACTATTTTTTTTTTCAACTTTCACGCTCACTGTCGAAATTACTTTTAAAATACACATTCGACTTGTACATAGTATACCCTTGAAATTAAAAGACAAAATGATTTTAAACTTAGTTCTAGATGTAACTACATATAAATTTCTTACACCTTAGATTGAAAGCCAATTATAAATTTGTTGTGTATTTATAAATTTCTTACAAGGGTGGAGTTTTTATCTAAAGGGTTTTGGACAAAATTTCATTCAAAGTCAGTTGTAAACCGTTTGGTCTATGTTAATATTTACACGAATGGTTTAGATTTACGGAACCATTAAAAGTTATTAAGTTTTAAATATGTTGGTACGAATCTTAAAGCAAATCAAACAATAAGACCTGGCTTTGGATGGATTCTGTCCAAAGCCTTTTGGACAGAATCCAATTCCTTCTTACAATGTCTGTGGACCATCCAAAAAAGTGATTTTAATAGTAAAAAAAAATATAAAATTTGGTCTCCAAGTCATTTAATACGGAGATCATATTGAACGGTTTGAATCGATTGTTTGGACTTTGAAAACAAAGATAAAGGATGTGCGACATAATTACACATGAAAGACATAATACATTTTAACCCTCCACATTGAAATTGTGGAAATAATTATTTTATTTGTTAAATATAACACAACTGGAAATATCAAAAACTGATTTTTTATTTATAATTTCAGTAATATTATACAATATTTAGAAAATTTGAATTTCTTGATGAACATACATTCTATTTCTGAGCTTTAAATTTTCATACTTTTATTGAATATTTCAAATATAATTCCATACAATAAATTAAAAGTTTTTATTTTTGAATTCCCCACAATGTGACATGCATCAAGTTTAAGAACCAACATTTGATCTAATGGCAAAACACAATACTCTTTGTGTGGAAGGTCGCATGTTCGAAATCCAACCGGAAGATCCCTTGCGGATATTAGAAGGTGTCACTTGATCCCTAATTACTAATTCTAAAAAGAAAACATTGTATTTCGTTGAAATATACTATTCTATAAAATAACATTCTAAAATACGAAGCTAAATTTTATTTAAATTTAAAATGTAAAATATTATAATTATTTTATGAAGAATAAAAATTAGAATTTTATAAATATTAAAAAATGTACAAGTGAGGAAAAGGAATAGAGAAGTGAAGAAAGATGAAAATCCAAGTTACTGCGACCCAGAAGAGGTAAGAATATTTTCTTTCGACTTATGTTAAAAAAATATTATAAAAACTTTTGGTCGTGTTCTGTACGAGATACTTGGAATATATTACCCAATATAGACTCCACTTGTAATATTTCTTTCACAAAAAAGAATAATTCTGGTTGACCACGTGCATCCCCAAATCTCCAAATGAAGATTTTGGTCGGGGTTACAATAAATAGCAATAAATGCAGAAAGCAGCATGAAATGGTTTAGAATAACATAGTGAATATATAATTTCACTAGTACTGAATTAAAGAAAAATTTTAGAATCTTCTCCACATAACCGGGAATATGTTTTATATATAACCGTTGCTATCAGCTGCACTTTCACACTTGTTTGCTTTCAGAAAGGATCTCTCAAATAAGCAACAACCAATTTTACAGAATAGTGACAGCTAATTATATCATACTATTACTAATGCTATTTCGTCTGTCGGAATATTTGGTAACAGCATGGATTAAATATGTAAATTCCAGAAACTGTTGTTTGGCATAATGTTGGGCAAATATACTTTTAGACTTAGGTACCCAATTAATGAAATGAGGATCCAAATTTATAATTTGAAATTTCTTAATTCTCTGAGTCCACCTTTTGTTCATGATTCTATTATATTAAGCATATTTCAAGATCTTGTTTGGTAGATCACAATTGATAATAAAATATAAGCACACAATATTTATGATCATCCCAAGATGACATTTGTTCAAGTGGATTAATTGAGAAAAAAAATACATTATAGAGAAAATCACAATCAGAAGAAGAAAAATGCACTATAAATTTTAATTTACCAGAAATAGTTAGCTCTCCATTACACTTTTTCATGGGGGTTAACATCCACAAACCGAATATATCCATATCGTCTATATAAATCTTCACAAAATTTGTCAACCCGAATACGCCAAAACCGAACAAATAACAAAATAGGAAAGAAAACCAGATGCCATAATCCAATTCCTTGAAACATTTACCCTATTAAACTGCCACCACATCGCCTTCTTCTCTCGCAATATTTTCTGGCGGCGGGTATATTTACTTTTTATACCCCATTAAATGACTTTTAATAATACCAAATATGTACACCGGAAGTTCAAAGATAGACCTGGTCTATTCTGATCAAACTTGCAGCCATATACCATTGAGAATACTAAACGAAATATTAGTAACACATGGAGGGAAAACAAAATTGTCTTCATCATTTATTACTGCAGTGTAGTAAAAATTACCACATGCATTTAAGAGTGAAAACTTTATAAATTCCTTCCATATGTAACTAATATAAGAGTGAAAACTTACCTGGGCCAGAAAGAATTATACACTTAAAGGCCCAGTAAATATCACCAAAAAGAAGAGCATTCACAATGGGGTCTAGTCCACAATAAATAACAATAAACCAAGTCTACTCTAAACTTATCATACCTCTCTAGGGTCAACAAAAATGGTGGACCCTTGCGTTGACTTGGTCCAATCCCCCACCTCTCCGTCACTGTACTCCTCCCCAAGTCTCTTCACACACCACAAGTCCTCGTCGCAAGACAATCTCTTCCATTTCGGTACCGCTTTCAGTACCGGGTCATTTGCCGCCAGTTCGGTTGCTAGCACAGAAGCCCTTCCCCTTGCCTTGTTGTGCACATAGGCACAAAGAGACCGTACCATTCTTCCTTTCTTGCTTCCTTCTCCTCCCAAACCATACATGAACCACGCACCAAATGATCTAAATATGTTTGGTACAGCTGGTACGTTCAACCAAGGTGCCAACCGATCAACTGTTCTACTTAGAGCTGCAACACCTTTCCAGAGAGCAGGCGCGCCACGCAGCTCCAACCGAAACACGCTGTCTAGATCCCACACACTGACAACCGCCCAACTCTCTGGAGGATTCTTTAGAAATGCCTGGTTACCTGGCCACTTATAATCTTTCTCTGATACCGCAAGATATGTACCGAGCGTGAGAGGGTTTGCAAGAACCTTGTCAATGTCACGAGGGAAAAATTCAGTCAGAGCAAAGCGGGCCTTGTACAGAGCCTCAGCATCAGAGAGAGATAGTTGGATAATCGACATGTGGCGGGATGTGCGGCGGCGATGCGCATACACTGGGTGTACCAGAATGGAGGGGGTGCGGAACTTGGAGTAGCCGCACCGGCCGGTAAAGAGGCGTACCGATGCCTCATTGTCCTTCTCAGTTGCCATGTATGAATACTCGGCACCTTTTTCCTTGAACCAGTCCTCCATTTGTCGAACCAGCAGCAGACCAATACCCATCCTCCTGATACACAAAGAGGTATATATTTTAGTTCGTTATTTTAAGTAGGATAATTAAATGCCGTTAAAGATTGTCAGGAAGCTTAAGCAAGAGTTAAGTTGGAGGCGGTTTAACTTACCGGTGCGAAGGGCAGATGCGCAAACCGAGGATGTAGCCCGCCTTAGTGTAAATTGGGCTACTGGTTTTGCCTCCACGGTGAGTCTTCTTACTGCAAGTGACCATTTTCACTGTACCACGCACTAGCCCGACAATCTGCTTCGTTGGACCCGTAGTCTCAGCAACCTAAATTACAAACAAGAAAGCGTATAAGCATTGGATTAAGAACTACATGAAAAAGTAGTAAAATTACAATGGCATGAAGAAATGTGAGAGCAGAAGTATATACCAGCATGTGATAGGCAGGAGAATTGCGAATACGGGCAAGCGGGTCGCCGAGGTGATCGGTGTATAGAGACATCGCACCGCTTGGCCCCACTTCACAGACACGGTCAACCTCATTGGCTCCAAACCGGTCTGTTGATGGATCATACTCTCGTATAATTACAGTCATATTCTCCTCAATTTATGACCTTAATGTTGTTCTCTTTTCTATAAATGTTAGAACAGCAAGTTTGAATAAGAAGACAATGTCAGAGATAGATAGAGAAGAGCACAGCGAAAAGAGAGAGAGAGATAGAGAGAGAGGAGAGGAGAGCGTTAAATGAAGAGATGATGATTGGGTTGTAAAGGAGGGTTCTATGAAAAGGGTATTTATAACCCAATTTCGAAAACAAAATGGGGCCTACCGAGCAGTCTAATAACAGAGAAGGAGAAAGGGTAAATGCAATTTTTAGAAACAGGTAAGAGGCAATGGATAGACGTAGTGTGGAGGGTAACCGTTAAATATTTTAATAAACATCTCCAGTTGAGAACTGGAGACGACCATTTTGTGGTGTTTCTTGAAGGAATGAGTTTGTTGGTGAATGGTGATAGCATGGCACTGGAGGGTAAAACTGGGTAGAGAGGGGAAGGGAGGGGCATCTGGCGGCTGTGCGCTGCGTGCTCTTCTTCTTTGATTGGATTTATTACTACGGGTCCTTTTAAATTCTTACTCTATTATGGTATTAGGCATCCTAAATAATTGGTGTTTAATTCCTTTTTGTACCCAGAGGAGAAGGAAACATGCTGTAATTCTATATCTCAAATAGAAGTAGTACGAACGAAAATGATTCATGCCAGAACTGTTATGTACCTAATTGGTTTTTTTCTTCTTCTAATCGCATGTTTTTTTAATAAAAGACGGGGATCTAGTCGTACAATTTTCATTAATTAATTAAACACCAGTGATGTTTGCATGTACAGAATATTCAAATCGTATGTTAATTGTTCGATTTGTATATATACTATTGACCGCACAAATTATACCATTAATGTATTAATTATTAATTAAATAAGTAATGATAATGTTCTTAGTATAATTTACTTCCGTAATTTGCAATATTTTTCTCAAAAAGAATAATTCGTGACACGTATAACAAAACCAACTTTTTTTAATGCTGAATACTTGACATATATAACTATTTTTGGAAGAAACTTCTTTGAATAATTCTAGCATTATTTCTTTAGTTTAAATAATTCTAATATACTACTACTTCAAAAAAAATCTAATATTCTAGCATTATGTATGGCACGTCCAGAATTTCTTGAAAAAGGAAAACAAAAAAAGATACAATCTAGATACTTACTTTTAAGCTTTGGCATTTACAAGAATATCATTGGATCATATATGATATGAAAAAAACAAGTGCTTGTGTTACGCAGATCTAAAGCATAAGCAAATGTAGATAAGCCACCTCTATAATTTTAAATTTTTAATTATACATATAGAAATTTAATTGCATTTTATCTTTTTTAATTTTTTTTATATAATTCAGCCACTCTCAATAAATAACAAATTTTTAGTTGTAGTCTACTAGTTAAAGTTCTATTTTGTAGGTGAGAAATTTTGAATTCAAATTTCACTCACCATAATTATACATTTTAATTTTCAGCTATCCTTATTAAAATTTTCTAATTTTGCAAATCTATTAAAATAGAGCAATCCAAATAGTACTTGCACATTTATTCATGTATAAGCAATGCAAATCCATTAAAATAGAGCAAGCTCGTTGAGCGCGTGTCCGGTACACTAGCATTATGTTAAAATACCACGCATGTTTGACCCAATATGCATGCACTAGTAGGAAAAAGTACAATTAGTATCGGCCCATCAGTGTCGGATTTTACATTAAACCGATACTGATATATATCAGGAACGGTCATATTAAACAGTCCGACCTTGATTGTGCTTATCAGGAACAGTTGTATTTTAAAGACCGTTCTTGATAGTGCTGGCCGAATCAGGAACGGCTCTTTACAAAGAACCGTTCCTGATTGTGTGTTATTAGTATCAGCTCTTTAAACAACCGTTCCTAATAGTTTTAAAAACGGCCTTTAATTTAACCGACCCTGATATTAGTACTGGCCTCGGAAAAACCCCAACTCGAAATCAAATCCCCACCCCACAATCTCCGACTCTCCAACTCTCCAACCTAACCAGTTCGCAAAATTTGAAAACCCTAATCCCTATTCGAGTTCTTCGCCTTCTTCGCATCTCTCTTCCTCTCATGTAATCTAGGCTTCCACCAATGACGAATGCCATGAAGTCCTCGATCAAGTTTCGCAACGACCAAAAGCCTTTGCTCCGTGCGAAGGTCCCGATCAGTATCCTCGGTCTCCCCTTCCTCTCTGGCGTCTCCGCCGGAGAAACAAAGGAGCTCCGCCTCGACCTAGGCACAGCCTTCGAATCGGGTCCCTCGTTTTGCGTTTCATACAAAGCAGTGCTGCAGGACGTAATCCGCTCGGGCCACCTTAACTAGCAGTCAAAGGCCTGGATGCTCCAAGTGCTCCAAGGTCTGTGTATGTATGCATGTGTGTGTATGTGTAAAATTAATAACTCATCGATCTCAACTTTGACTCTTATTCTCTGTTACTAGCTAGATCAGCCTATGATGCTGGTTGTCAATTTGGAAGATCTCAAGGTTTACATATTCCACTTGCTAGATCAGCCCCTACTGGTACCTCAAAAACCCCAAATGACCTTCTGTGACAGATCAGCCAGTGCAGGCTGATCAGAAGTCCAAACCAAAAATTTATTTGAACAGTCAGATAGAGGACTCAAAAACACACACTTTAGACCTAAATTTTACATTCATAGCATTTTTCTATGATTTACTAACTAAATTTTACACTTTAGACTCAAAAACACACACTTTAGAGGACTCAAAAACACACTCAAAAACACACACTTTAGACCTAAATTTTACACTTTAGACCTAAAGTTTGCTTTCTGAAAATGCAAAAAAATGTTGTTTTCTGCATCTTTTACCAATCTGCCCCTGCATTCAAGCATCTGTTAAAAATAGTTAGAAAACTACAAAAATCCTGAAACTTGTCAAGCATGTAGTTTAGACTTTCCTTTACATTTCCATAAAAAGAACAAAAAAATTGGCTTTGTAGATTGTCCAGAATGAATTTTTAAAGATTGGCTGACAGCAGCTAAACTCAGAAAATACCAGCAAATACCCTCTTATAAAATCACTTATTTGACATAGCTAGCTCTGGACCTTCAATGGATTTGAAACTTCTCGAGCATGTAATAGACACCTTGACATGCATGTTCATAAAATAAATGCAAATTTGATGTAGCCAATCTCTGAGAAATGACTCCTGAAATCAGTCTTACCAGAAACCGATAAACTGTCAGCTGCTAAGGGATGTGATTACACATCAATCTCCATACCCTATCATCTTTTAATCTATTTTACTCAATTAAGTACACATTTCTATTTGTTTAAAGTAACAGAAAAGAGAGAGGAAGGCAGAGAAGCCAAAAATGCAAATTGGGTGAAGTGGCAATGTGAGGTTGATTACGTTGAATAGGTCTCGTCAATTGAATGGCATTTCTTCTCGGGTGGTACTATCCTTCATATTAGTTATAGGTTGTAAGAAAGAGAAGCATTTTTAATTTAAGTCAAGTAAATAGATTTTTATGACAATTAACTTGGATAATTTTGTGTCTTTTATGTGTTTTGTGGATATATGGAATTAAATTTGGATATTTTTTTATGGCAATTAACTGTTTGATTCTTTTGTTTGTGATTGTGGCATATTAATTATTGATCTAAATGTGATATTTGAATTAGCTCATGCGAATACCCACATTTTGCAAAAAAAAAAAAAAATATATATATATATATATGAACAGTAACGGTTGTTTATTAAAAGGCCGTTCCTGATTGTTAAAATCAGTATCGGTTGTTCTTAAAGGCCGTTCCTGATTATCAACATCAGTATCGGCTAATAACAAACAACCGTTCCTGATTGTCCATATCAGTATCGGCTATATCAAACAACCGTTCCTGATTATGGGATTTAGTGTCGGTTATTTAACCGTTCCTGATTAGTTCTACTATCTGTAACAGCTGGATCAGTGTCGCCTCTAGATCCGTTCCTGATGCGTATTTTTAACCGTTCCTGATGTGTGTTTTTCCACTAGTGATGTGACCCATTTTAGTATGTGCACGATCAAATTGCCGCGCTTACTTAATGCATACCTTTAAAGGTCTCTTTGTTTCTTGGTATAGATAAAAGTATCGACAGGTGTCTTTCTAGAAGAGCGTTTGCATAAACCTTTGGAATTCATTTATATCAGTAAATATGGGTAGAATTAAACTTGATAAATCCATGTGAGATATCCTAGGATAACTAACTTGATTTTCTATGATTGATCATGCCCACTTATTGGTATGTTCGTCAGAGACCGCCGAAATATTGTACAATTATTGGACGGTATTTGGATAATCAAACATAACGGCAGTAGTATATATAACAGATTATGTTAATTTCTTTTTTTTTACTTTTTAGTGTATCTTTCATATCTTATTTTAGTAGTTTTGCATTTATATATGTTTCTGTGCAGAATTCGATCTGTTTGATCCTTTTAATTTTTTTTTGGTTAAAAGCCCTTAGACACTTTCATTCACAACAGTATTACATTAGGGTTACATTTGCTCGTGATATAAAACACAATTTTCGAGCTATAACACCTATACATTATCTTACTGCTTCCAATATCCTATTCTACCCCATCCTGAACATTGGCATCGTGAACCCACATAAGAGAAATTATGAGAGCGGGCTACATTTGCCAGTACGTTCATCTTTTAAAATTCATATACACATTCAATATAGAAAATTTCTTCTAAAAATCTATCCGTCCGTACATCTTACCAGGAGCATATAGTCAGAATTATTACTTAGAGGTAGACAAAAATTATAATGATATAACTAGCGAGTTGCAGACTGCTTTTAATTAAGTCTTACACTCTCGCCACCGAGTCAGAGACGCGACAAGAGAAGCACTCTCGCATCCATTCTTCGTCCCGTCAACCTACGTAGCAACAAAAATAATAAACAAAAATAATATAGTGTCAGCTACAAAGCTTAATAACCGGTTATTTAACGACATGTTTCTCTATAATTGACTTAATTAAACAATCATTCAAACATACTGGATTAATCCACACAATTTCACATCAAATTATGTATGCATATTTAACCGACTATAGCATCTGGGTTTAGGTTATCAATAAAACAAGTCAAAAATATCCATATCATTTCATTTCACACAATCATATCATTTCACAAATCAAATTCGAACCTCAGACCCGCTATCTCATTACATATGCCCTCATCATCCGATACCTAATTCAAATTAAATTTAACAACACAAATCGAAAACACAAATTATAGAGAAGTTCGATTACCTAATAGCGATCAATCTAGAATCTAAATTGAACTGCAACGACTGTTCAGAATCAATGCGACATATAGTCAGAACAACAATCGGACTGGACTCTGTTGGATTGTGCAATAAATACTTATTTGTTTGACTAGATTTACAAAACATATATTTGTTGAATTGTCTTGAGATATTGTGCAGGTTCATTACGATATAATTAAATTATTACATATACATCAAGGATGCATAATCAATTGCTATATTATCAAGGATGAGTCATGAAGAATCAAGCACTGG